>VDFB02080377.1:0-46760 GCA_007258455.2 Sequoia sempervirens
ATTCTCATTTACAATAAGTCATGGGAAGAGCACCTTAAGCATTTGGAAGAAGTGCTTAGTATTTTAGAGGCGGAATGTTTGTTCGCCAAAGAATCAAAATGTGAGTTCGGGATGACAGAACTCTTATATCTTGGCCACATTATCAGTTCAAAGGGTGTGAAAGTTGATCCTGAAAAGATAAGAGCCATTCTTGATTGGCCAACTCCAAAGAATATTTCTCATTTGAGAGGATTTTTAGGGTTATGTGGATTCTATAGAAGATTTGTGAAAGGATATTCTCATCAAGCAACACCTCTCACAGATCTTACAAAGAAAGGAGCTTTTCTTTGGACTAAGAAGGCGCAAGAAGTTTTTGATAAGTTTAAGCAGATCATGAGTACATGTCCAGTGTTGGCTCTTCCGGATTTTACAAAATCTTTTGAATTACAGTGTGATGCTTCAGGTGAAGGTGTTGGAGCTGTGCTAATGCAAGACAAACATCCCATTGTCTTCGAAAGCCGGAAGTTGAGAGGAGCAGAAAAAACTTACTCCATTTATGACAAAGAGATGCTTGCCATCATGCATGCTTTGTCTAAATTCCATCAATACTTGGTGGGAAGTAAATTTGTTGTTAAGACTGACCACAATAGTCTTAAACATTTTATGCGCCAAAAGGATTTGAATGAAAGGCAGCAGAAGTGGGTAAGTAAGCTCCAAGCATATGACTTTGACATTGAATTTGTCAAAGGGAAAAATAACATAGTGGCTGATGCTCTTTCCAAAAGGCCTCATTTGCAGTCACTTTGTGAGTTATTAGCAGATTGGAAGGAGTTAATTGCTGCTGATTATGTTAAAAATCAGTTTGCAACCAGCTTGCTTGAAGGTCATGTGGTTGATGAAAGGTATAAGTTGGTTGATGGGATAATTTACTATAAAGATAGAATCTTTTTAGTGCAAGAATCTAAGCTTAAAAAAAAGATTCTACAATCTTTTCATGATGTTCCCCTTTCTGGTCATCAAGGGATTTTCAAGACTTATAAGCAGATTCGTGAAAGATTCATTGGAAAGGGTTGAAAGAAGAAGTCTTGAACTACATTAGAGAGTGTCCGATTTGTCAAAGAAATAAAAATGAACACTCTTATCCAGCTGGTCTGCTACAGCCCTTGCCCATTCCGAATCAGAAATGGGAAAGTATTGCCATGGATTTCATCACAGGGTTGCCCAAGGTGCAAGGACGTGATTGTATTTTTGTTGTGATAGATTAACAAAATTTGCTCATTTTTATGCTGTCACAACATCTTTTACAGCAGCTCAAGTGGCTGAGTTGTTTTTTAGAGAGGTTTTCCGTTTGCATGGATTGCCTAAGACCATTGTCAGTGATAGGGACAGCAAGTTCCTAAGTGCTTTTTGGCAGAAAATCTTTAAATTGAGTGGGATAGTGCTTACTACAAGCACGAGTTATCACCCACAAACAGATGGGCAATCCGAAATTGTCAACAAGTGGTTAGAAGGCTACTTAAGAAACTATGTGTCAGGACAGCAAAGAGCTTGGATTAAATGGCTTCATTTGGGAGAGTATTGTTATAAATCTTCCTATCATATGTCAATTAAGATGTCTCCTTTTTTGGCTCTTTATGGATATGATGCTCCTAACTTTGTTGATTTAGTATTTGGTGATAGTAGAGCTCCACAAGCAAAGGATATGTTGCAACAGAGCCAAGATATCTTGAAATCTTTAAAAGAGAATCTGCAGCATGCTCAAAACCAGCAGAAGTTGTACGCTGACCAGCAGCGTATTGAGCGGACTTTTGAAGTGGGAGATATGGTATACTTGAGGCTTCAGCCATATAGGCAATCTTCTCTCAAGAAAAGTGGTGCTGAGAAGTTAAAGCCACGGTTTTATGGTCCATTCAAGGTCATCAAAAGAATTGGAGAAGTGGCATATGAGTTAGAGCTTCCTGCTAATTGTAAAGTGCACAATGTCTTTCATGTGTCTCGCCTCAAGAAGGCACTTGGGCACAATGTGGTGGCCACTTCAGAACTACCTCCATTGGATGAGGAAGGTCAGTTGGTGTTGATTCCAGAGGAGATTCTTGACACTAGGGAGCGCTCCTTGAGGAGAAGAACAATTAAGGAGTACTTGGTCAAATGGAGGAACTTGCCTATCGAAGATGCAACTTGGGAAGGCGATGGTATTTTACAGCATCCTGGTTTGCGGTTTCTTGAGGACAAGCAATCTCGAGGAGGGCGGACTGTAATGTCCCCTTCTCATCAGTGATTAGCCTTGCAGTTCATCAGCCTATTCCGGGGACTCGTAGGCTGGAATGAGGAGAAACTAGGGTTTCCTGGGTTGGAGTTTTGTGGCATTTCATGTTATTTACTATTTATAATAAATACTATTTATGGTAGTGTGCAGTTGACTATTCTTAGTCATCCTTCCAGCTGGAGCAGTTGTTTATGTTCAGGCTTTGTCTTCAAAAAAAAGCTTTATTTGGTGAAAATTTTTGAATAAGGGCATTAATGTTTTATTTCTCTGTTGACCCCCTTGGCCTAAGGAGATAACTTAAAGTTGTTTTAAAAGAGGGCCATGAAGGGTACGCCCTCATTAAGTGATTAATTATTATTTTTTTGAAATATTTTTATCACCTTGAAAGTGGACGCCACCTTTATGAGGAATTTATATTTTTGAAAATTGAAAAGAATTTCAAAAGTGACTTTTGGCGTTCCTCCTGGGAAAGTGAAGTGTTTCTCAGTTTTTTATAAAATGAAGGCCTTGCTCCAGCATTTGGTATCTACTGTTTATCATACTGTTATGCTGTCAAAATGACAATGGACATTTTGCTTCGAGGATGCTACCTCCTAGCCCCTTACCAATTTCGTGTTTGAAATACAACACCTAGTTGGATTATTTCTGCTTCTCAAATCAGACTAGCAGATTGAGCATCAAAAATTGAAGAATTTCTTAAGTATTTTTACAGTTTTGGGTTGCTGGACTATCTACAGCTGAAGCTGGTTTTTGCTTACAGCTCTTGGAGTGATTTTATTTTGGTTGTGGGTACTTTTCCATTCCTCTTCTCCATCCAAGGCGACCAGCTCCATGAAGTTTCAGATTTTAATTTGAAGTGGTTTTTTTT
This sequence comes from Sequoia sempervirens, assembly GCA_007258455.2. NCBI lineage: Eukaryota > Viridiplantae > Streptophyta > Pinopsida > Cupressales > Cupressaceae > Sequoia > Sequoia sempervirens. The sequence continues at coordinate 3,114 of VDFB02080377.1, forward strand.
ATCTTGCAAAATCGCACCTCCTTGCTTGGCCGTACCATTTGAGGGTGCTTTGGAATTCGTGCCAAATAAACTGGAGTTTTTGGTGAATGTTTCTTGTTTGCTACTTGGGCGCCAATCCTCTAGGGAGCATTTGCAACTGATTTCACGTCATTCGGAGGTAATTTGACCAAGTTATGAGCATTTCATGATATTCTCTATTAGCTGGTCTGAATTTCCAGAATTCAGATTTTAGTATCAGATTGTAATAGTTCTCTGTTTTTGGTCTTATACTTCAGTTTTGGAGTGTTATATGATTGTTAGAATTCATACTTTTCTTCCTAGATTCATTCTCTATCATTGTAAATTGTAATCTGCAGAGTTTAATTTGTAAAGGTTGAGATTAAGCATTACTAATCCAACCATTTCCAGTTCTGCAATTACTTGTTGTTTTTCACATTAATTACCCCTGGATAGTTTACCGCCAGTGAGGATAATTTGATTGTAACACTTTTATACCCACTTCATAGTGGTGAATCCCCACAATTCTGTGGATGCCCGCCGCAGTGGATGAATTAGTTTGTAATGGCTCACGGCCGGTTATCCACCTATCAATTTCTAGCTTTCAATTTAACACTCCGTCATATGTTAGCATCTCGCCCTCAGTGGGATCTTGAGTGCACATTCTTGACGTTGAGTAGTTTCTTTCAAATATTTTCATTTAGCTCCTCCGCCATATGACAACACCTATCCCTCATTGGGATTGAGTGTGCATTCTTGGTGTGAGTTCATTTCAAGTTTGGTTTTCTATTTGGAGCTAACGCTAATCAAGTCGGCTAAGTGCTGGTTATGTTGTGTTAATTCATCGAAAAAATTGGTTAGCATATTTCATATAATATTCTCTGCATGATATTTTCTGATTTTGGCAAACAAGCATTGAAACATTTTGAATATTAAATCATCAAATTTGAGATCAAGCATTACCACACAGAATCTAACATTTGCAACAGTTTCTAAAAGTTTTACCCTCTTATCAAAAGAAGGTTGTCTGGTATCATTCAACCTATGAAAACTCTCCTCAATCAGCTGGAATATCTCTTTCATTATGTCATCTCTTTCATTGGAATATCTCTTCAAAGCCTAATTCAAATCTCCCAATCTGATTGGTGTACCTTGGACAAACACAATTCCAATTCATTCAACCTAAGACAAACATCATCTAGAAATTGTGCAAACTCCAATCCTTTTCCAACTGCAAAAACCCAATTTCCCACTTCCATTTCTTTTTGTAAATTTTTGGGCTTGACACACTTAAGAATCATTGAAAGTTTTTGAGCAAGGAACCATGTTCTGATTTGCTCACGCTGCAATAATTTTTCTAAGTAAAAATGCTTTCCAAACTGTCATGCAATCTCAAAAACTCAACATATTAGTTTCCCAATAGGCTGGCAAGATACAACTTTTTACTGTTCACTTTGTTGACATTTTGTCAAATAGTTTGCAGACCTCTGAGTTGAATATAATTTTTTTCTCTCTTTTTCACTTTGATAATATTGAACAAATGTTTTTACAGTAAACCATCACAGAAAACAATTTCCAGATTTTGAAATTGATTTTCAAATTCACTTAGAGTCATACAATTAACATTTAGACAAACTACAATTTCAGGTATAACAGAATATATTTTATGAATAAATTGCATACACACAAATTATTCATTCTTGACCTGTTTCACCTCCAGCAACTCCAGTTATATTCTATGGCCCATATTTTGCACTACAGCAACTGTATGACATGAATAAAGGGTACAGTAGACTCCAAATATGAAGGCATTTATTTAAACTTGTACAAATCTCCCAAAAGAGATAGTACGACGGTGGCCAAAGATGAAACTAGTGCTTGAATGTTCAAATTGTACCTCTTTTTTGACTTGACTTTTCCTCCACGTCACTTCTAGCAGAGCAAATAAGATGTATGGTCCCCTTTTATATAGCGGTGATTTTAAATAGAGATGTATGGGTCCTCTAGGGAATGTATGGCCAACTTAGGAATATTTAGCACGGCTTAGAAAGGTAGATAAGCTTCACAAATAATTCCATTGTCTCCCATTTATATTGTACGGCAAGCTTGCGTATCGACTCCCTTATGAACTATACAAACTTAATAGGAATTGTACGGTAGTTTACAATTCAACGCCTAAGTTGGGAAAGTCTTAGCAATGTGGCCCACTTACAATAATACCATCGACCATTTGATATTGTATGGTTACCTTCAAATTGCATGGCATTTGTAATAACCACCTTCAAAAAAATTGAAAATATGTTAGCCTCAAAGTAAAAGAAAGCATAACAACTTCCTTTCCAATTTTTGATTACCCAGATCTCAGATTGGACAACGTAAGAGCATACGGTGTCAGGATTACAATTTATTGATTTACAACTTGTTGGAAATAAGTATTAGGCGGCAAGCCAACCAAACCGCTTATTTGGTGGGATGCATAAACAATACAAAAAAGGAATCATCAGCTTATTCAGCAGGAATTACAAGGCACTTCCAATTGTTCAGTGGGGTAAGTAACAATTCAAGCAAATTGGTCTAGTTTTAGACAATGATAGTGAAATCCTGCCTGAAACACAAAGGGGCCTAGAAATCTCTGATTTCGACCATTTTCCATCTGCTAGAGACCAGGAGAACGAGATAACAAAGAAAAACTAAGAATAGTAAAATCTGTCCATTAAAAAGTGAGACAAACAGAACATTGAATAATCTTACAAAAGTAAATGCTAACCTTCTGAACAAATTCATTGGCATAACAGACAACAAATGTGCTGTGGATTTTGCCGATGTGATACATAACAGATATGATATCTTTCTCATCCTGCAACGAAGAAATGTCACTTGTCAAAGATTATACATGTTTGAAATCACATCTACCTAAATTCTTAAAAAATAGCTGTATCCTGTGCTGGCTAAAATAGGAAAGATTATCCAGTCATCTGTCACCATTATTCATGAAAATACTCCAATAAAAAATCTTGGTACTAATTTGTTATATCAAAAAAAATTCAATGTGAATTCTGATATGATTTTGATTTCCTAGCTTGTACTGCAAGTCAATCTTGTTCAAAGGCAGACATTTCATTTTATAAAGATGGGAGCAACAGTTATCTTAGTAGAATGGAACGTGAAGAAACAATAAAAACCTGTGGATGCTTATCCAAATTTTCCATAAGGGCATCAAATGACATTTTAAACATTGATATGCCAGGTAATTTCATATGACCAAGAAGCCTCCTTGCTCCAGAACGTATATCAGCATTGATGTCTTCCAGCATACCAAGAAACTGCAAAAGCAGTATAGAAATTTAAATTGCATAAAATAAATAACACAGGAAATATTGCTCCTTCAATTTTGAAACAACACAATAACCATAAATAATTTAGATAAAATAAAACAGAACTTGACAGAAGCTAGAATGAAAATGAAACAGTTGATGTCTTGTGCACATGTTAACTTTTGAAAAAGATAGCATGTTAAGAAAGTTTGACTACGAATTGTTTTTCAATTTAGATTGAAACCTACAAGCTTGTAACTACTTAGATGCATGATTGCCAAGACCTATGGTTCAAGATCCCATTGAATTACCCCAGCATGAACACAGGCACAGAAAATTTATTAAAAGGAATCTCGTCCTCTGATTGTACAAAGTATTTCATGTAGAAAATATCTTTAAAATGAAAACTAGGATAAAGTAATCTTTTATTAAAAATCCTTAAAAGTTTGGCCTAAAATATCATAAACAGATATACATATATATATTTGCCAATATTATTTATTACCTTATATCAAGATTTACATAAAGCATCCACATTGTACTCGACTACTGTGCACTTTGAAAATCATCATTAGGTAAAATATCCAAGAGAATAACATATTTTGAAGAATGTAATTTGGTATGCTAACGGAGACATTAAATATTGAGGAGAATGTTGTGAGCAATGAAATTGGCTATAGTAAACCTAGACCTAAGTGGCATTAATATTTTGAAGAATGCAATTGATTTGATACTTGGAGTAAGAATGAGCATCACTTGAAGCATTTATAGATAATTTTATTGGATAAGGTGTTATAAGACTCGGCAAGTCCTGATGCGAGCTACCCTTGACAAGTCTAGGAGATTCAGCAGCCGAGTACTCACCAAACTCGCCGATTCTAGGCAAGTCTCGACCCAGAGACTCAACCATTTTAATTAATTTAAAGAAAAAAGCATACAACCTTTCAATGTTATTATATGCCCATCTAGGATTTACAAAAAAATATGAAAATGGTGTGTGCCATGAAGGTCTATGCCCCAAGACCCCCACAAGGGGCATTGCCCCTTGACCCCATTGGAGGCACTACCCCCAAACCCTTGCTAGGGGCGCTACCCCTCAACCCCGTTGGGGTGTTGCCCCCAAAACCCCATCAAACTATAAGTCTAAGCAAGTAATAGGCCAATGATGAATCATGATCATAAAACCTACAAAATACATATCCTTTGTTGCAATTCTCTACATCTTCACAGTCAAAGCCACAATCAAGGATTATCTTGTTTCATACATTGGACAACTTGTTTAGTATACAAGGACAGCCATAGGAAAAGTTGGCATGCTACAATCATTGTACTATTGAATATAGGTTAAGTCATAGTTGGCAAGAAATGCCATTTTCATAATGCAAAAATGTATCAATCATGCCCTACACAGACAACTCAAAACAATCCCATCTATTAGTACCCTAGTTAAGGTAAAACTAGAACATCACCATTTATCTTTTTACTTAACTATTCCTCTTTGTTAATAAGCTTGACAAAAAGACATGCAGTCTTGAAGGCTTCAAGAAAACTTTACTAATAAATTCCTCATTTGAATATACACACCAATCATTGAGACACAAGCAAATATCATGGCTACATCATCATCTAGGACCTATCTTAGACACCAACGCATGACTTGTGATGTTGGGATGAGTAATGCAAGCTCCTATAAGCCATAGACTCGTATTTTTAGTTTTGAAATATGTTTTGATGCCTTGGATTTCATATTCCATGAGTTTTGTATACATTTGACAATTTATATATCCAAATGTGATATTTCCTTCAGCTAAAATTTTTGTTTATACATATTTGATCAATGTATACTTGGATATGTGATCAAAGTAGCTTCTATTTGATGACGTTATTGTGTCTTTTAAGGTTTATTTTTTAAAGGGTGCATGAAACAAGTCTTAAATCCTTAAAAATCTTTGAATTTCTTAGGTTTTTCAATTTGCCGAGTCTACACTGAGTCTAGATGTCGAGTCTGAGTCCGAGTCAAAAATCAGCTTGCCGAGTCTGAGGCGAGTTTGAGTCTTGTAACACTGGGATAAGTTTTTCCTCAATCATCCTTGCTTGTTAAAATCAAGGTTAAGATAAGCACAGCATCAGCCTAAGACATAATATTCTTACTGTTTTATATATTATTATTTACCAAAGTGCTTTTAGGATTATAAATTTCTAAGTGCAAACCAGTCGTTTTTTCAACTTTTTTGGAAAGCCTTTTTCCAAGATATGGTAGGAAGAATTTGAGGTGATGGTACCTCAGGCAACTCTTCATGTGTCAGTCTGTTTTTCATTACTTGTACAATACCAATGGGCTAATTGGTGCCTTGTGGCATAATGCATCTCTTCTAGCAAGCATTGTAGACATTTAATCCAGTGCTAACAGGGTGAAGTTTCTCTACATATTTGGAATCCTACATGTTACATTTCCAGTTCGCATGCAGCAAATGAAAAGAATCATTGAAATATTTTAAGACCCTACTTTTGCATGCACCTTCAGTGATTGTTGTAGTCTTCTACAAATAGTGTTGCCATTATTACAACTTGACAACTCCTACAAAACTATCTATTGCAGCTTGTTCATAAGTTATAACTATAGCATGGCTTGGGATTTGTTCCATTATATCCTCTCTATTTCTCCTCACTTGTTGGTTTTGTATTAATGACTGGTTTGTACATTTTCAGTTGTGGAGAATTCACCGGACTATGTGTGAGTGCCCACATCTTAATCGTAGTCCATGGCTTGAAGTAACCAGGACAAGGTTACAATGAGTTGGTTGCAACATCTTTTCATCCTCATTACCCTCATTTCCCTCACTTGGCGCTTCTTAATTTTTATCTTCATCACTTAGGCCTGCAATAGTTAAAATTTAAAGACGTATGGTTTGTCATTAAATTGATTTATAAGTTTGTAGATATTTAAAGCGACTGAAAGGAAAGGACTTGCAAGGTGCAATCAAAAAATTGAGGTGAGATACCAATCTCTTTTATAATTTACTATTTAATATGTATTAATGTTATTTGGTGGTGTTAAGTTTCTTCATTGCCATATATGAGCCTAACCTTTTGTTGTAGTTCTACAATAGTGTATGATGCTCATTATATTTAATTAAAAAAGATATGCATTGTATATTTGGTGGTTGCAGGTTTTTTGCACATAGGGTAACTCCTATAAAATCCTTGAGCTATGTTAGAACTTTGATTTAACTTTCTAATCCTCCACCGTCATTGAGTTGTTTCACAGAAAAAGAATGGAGTCATTGAATTAAATTCAATAGGTACTTCTATCATTAAGTGTTTCCTCAATTCCATTGGAATGTTTCTTTCTTCTAATAGTGCTCTTCATCTTTATTCAACTGAAGCATATTTATGTTCTTTAACACCCCCTGCCATAGTTGGCAGACTTTGACTCAACAAACTCAAAATTTGCAACTCACCGAAAAGCTCAACTTAAAAAATTGCTTAAATTTCTTTAAAAACACTTTTTTTTTGCAAAATTGAATGACAAAATGTATCCAATGAGTACAAAAGTGATTTCTATTAAATTTTATTTATTTGAATACAAATTGAGTAGAAAACCATATTATCATGAAGAATCTTGATACAATAGTTAGCTAGCACTTATTATGAATTTATGATGATTGCCTTTGAAAATCCTCATCATAATTCATAAATTGCATATTATAGCATTTTACATCTTCCTCTTCCTTGATCTAATGAAAACTTAAGGAGAGGTTCTAATCTTTGCACTCTACTATGGTTCCTCGCTCGACAAGAAGGTTGTGTTTGTGGCTCCAACTCAACCTCCATACTATTGCTAGATGGTAGTGGCTCCTTTGCATCATCAATGTCTTCCAATGACAATAGCTCCTACAACAGCCACATCCTCCATTACCTGCCTCTCAAAATCAAGAATCTCATTTACAATAAACAATGGGTTCTACTCATCCCGTCCTATCCAATCACTATTAGGATCAATGTCATTCAAATCAATGACCTCTGATTTGTCCTCTACCTTTCTTTTGTGAAGCCAAAGGTTGTATTGTACAAAGACAAGGTCATTGAGGCATTTTTGAGTTAATTTATTTTACTTCTTGATGTGAATGGCCTCAAACAAACTCCAGTTGCAATCACAACAAAAAGCACTACAAGGTTGACACAAAATGTGGAGGGCTAATCTTTGAAGATTTGAGGTATTTGCATTGCAATCTCCCCATTAAGAACCTGCAAAATAAGATATTCAAGAGTTAGTAAGCAAGCCATATTTTATCAATAGTTGTAAATTTGAAATTTGTACCTTGTAAGATGCGTGTAAAGACTCTAATTTTTGTTACCCAGTGACTGAGTGGTCCTTCCTCATATAGCTAATGCCAAAGAAAAGAGCTTCCCCCTACTAGTGTTTAATTTTGCAATTCTTAAACGATAAGTATCACCTCAACGTCTGGTTTCATCCTCTCAAAGCATGTTATGAGGCCCTCCACAATCTCTCCATTTGAATCTACAAAACTATTTGAATGAAAAAAGCTAGGTTGAGGAAGTACCCCATTGCATGAACAAGTTGGTGGAGTTGACTCTTCCACTTCCAATCAGCAATCTCCCAAATGGGACCAAAATTAAGTTTGTCCCCCTTATAATAGTTTTGGATGGACCCTTTGGCCCTATCCATGGCCTCATGAATGTACCCCATTGGGTTTTGATCCTCATCTACCAAGTGTGGAACTCTAACCAAGAGCTCTAACACCTACAAATACAAACAAATTAAAGTTATCAAATTATAATAAAAGTAAATACTAAAAAGATTCAATTTGAGTTTTAATTCAAAGTTGAGGTCACCTTGATGACCTCTGTAGCTCTCTGTGCAAATAGATTATCGAAGACTATCCTTGCAAACCTCTCTCCTTCAGGCTTATTTGAATATGATGAGTCTAGCCATGCTTGACTCACAAACATTTGTTTCAAAGAAGTCAACAAACCGATAGTGAAAATCTCGAACTCAACAATAACTCAGTAGGCCCAAAAAATTTAAAAACTCGGGACTCGACAAAACCCAAGGAAAAACTTAGTAATAACTTGGCAAATTTATCGAACATTTGAAAATACATAATTTCTAAAATATTCTTCAAAAACACACATATATACTACATTTGTGGATTTATTAGAATTTTAAAGTATATTTTTTAGTTACTTTTCATATAGCCATACTGAATTTGTGGATTTATCAGAATTTAAAAGTATATTTTTTAGTTATTTTTCATATAGCCATATTTAATAACCAATTATTTAACAGGCTCCACTTATCATGACCATAAATAATCTACTTAACACTCGTTGCATCTAAATTTTAAAAAATAAAATACAAAATCAACTCAAAAAAGTATTAAATATAATAAGAATATTGTTTGATTTAACACTCATTACATCTAAAAGATATTCTAATATTTTTAAAATATATATATTAAACATGATAAGAATAATATTTGATTGAACACTCACTACATCTAAATAATATTCCAATATTTTAAAATAATACAATATAATTTAACTAAAAAAATATAAAACATGATAAGAATATAATTTAATTTAAATTCAATACAATATAATAAAATATAATTCAACTTAAAAAAATATAAAAAATGATAAGAATATAGCTTGATTTAAATTTGATACAATCTAATAGAAGTATGGACAAAAGACTAGCTTTAACTCACATATCAAACAAAGTGAAAATAACATGCAAAAACTCAACCAATGCAGTCAAAATATACACATTCTTTCAATCATCTTGTTTCCTCTAAGTTGTTCCAATGTGGTTTAAGGGGGGGAATGCATCATAGGTGGTGAGGTGTTTTAACCTAAACACAGTCGTGATAGCATGCCGTTGTACCCTAAGTCGCCATAGTTCCTCAATCACGACCAGAAAATGCTTGAAACTGATTTTAAAAAATTAATATTTGGTGGAAAAAAGATTTTGTATCGATTTCAGCGAGATTTTGACATATTTTGAAGGAAAAAGCGTGTGTTTTTTACGATTTTTAATGAAAAAATTGCCACAAGCTTTCATAAAACCTAGTGACAAGTTTCTAGGCGAGTTACTCGTCAATTTTGACATGCAAGTACTCATGAGTTTTGCAAGTACTTGCAAAAATTTTCAACTATGAACAAACAATTAAAGCTTTGCAATGTTAGGAAGATTGGTGCAAACCTTGTGACACCCAATCACACCAACCCTATCCTTTTTGGTGTGATCTCTCATCAAACTAAGAACCCAAGGGTGATTATAAATAAATTTTGTTATATTTCTTGCATCTTCTACAATTGGTCTCACCCAATTGGTTTTTCCTATGTCCTCCAAAAGAAGGTCGAGGCAATGTGTTGTGCAAGGGATCCAAAAGAGTGATGGATGCCTCTCCTAGAGCAATCTCCCAACCATCACATACACTACTACGTTATCAATTATAGTTTGCACTACATTCTCTAGGCCCACCTCTAAAATAACTTCCTCCAACATTAGACTCAAATTTTTTGCATTTTTTACTTTGTCAAAGGCATTAACTAACTTCAAAAAAATTACCTCACTATTTGAAGCTACCAAAAAGTTGAGAAGGGCGCAATTTTTTCCATCCATACACCCATCTGAAAGAATAGTGTAGCCATACACTTTCCATTGCTTCTTTTTTCTTCCACAACTAAATTTGCATCTTCAATTGCATCCATGAACAACTTCCCACTTAAATTTTTTCAAAAAGATGTCTTGTAGCCTTTTTCTACAACTATCAATATTGTTACCAAATTCTCCCAGAACCATTTGATTGCCACATTGAAGGTAAGGTTGATGAAATACCAAAAATTAGCACATGCCTTATCTACTTCTTAGTGCACCTCCTTGTTCCACCCTATACCTTCCAAAGACAGTTGTGCTCTAGGTATGTTTTTGGTTACAAAAAATCTATACAATGTTCGTGTAGGCGCTCCACTCGATGTAGATGAGGTGGATGTCGATGTGCTTTGTATGCGTGGACCATGAACAAAGTCCACTATGCCTCTGAATGTCACATCTTCATTCATTTCTTCCTACAATTGAGGACCATGAGCACTAGTTATGGATGTTGCTATGGCTACTCTTGTCTTCTCCCTATATAGTTCTTCCTCTTTCATTAGTGCAAGGTGTGCATTCATCTCTCATTTTATCTCTTCTATGGTCTTGTCATAGGGTTTGGCATCATGATGAGTAATCCCTGAAAGATAGTATTTGAAGCGATTCATGCGTCCATGATATAGGTTCTGAAATCTTATGCAAATGACTATCCCAAGTGTCGGTCCCTATACAACATATTTCCAAGAGAGTCTCTGGCTCCAAAGGGACAAATTCCACTAACTTGTGTCAACTAAGGTGAGCCTGAGCCTGAGCCTAATGCTAAGTGGAAACTTAATCCAGAGGCTAAGGTTCTCTATCTACCATTCTATGTAACCTACAAGTACAAAATACAACATATTTTATTTTAAAATACAAAAAATAACATAAATTACCTAAGTTATCAGGTACTTGTGTTTGGGGTCCTGGACCCATGTCAAGCTATCCTGGGAGCAAGAGTAGCTAAGGAGCATCTTGGCCACCCCAGGACCCTGCATACTCACAAGGAACTCAAAGCAACCAGGATGCTCCTTGGCCACTCCCAAGCACTTCTACAAGCATGCGGTGCTTATTTATTTATTTTTATTTTTAAACACAAAATGAAACCATAAAAAAGTTGCCTAAACCTAAAAATCACCTCTCACATTCTAAACACAACACCATTTCACAAAAACAGGCCCTTGTTAAGTCATTTTTGCATTTTGAATGTTAGCTGTTTTTTTTCTAAGGAGATCAATCATAAAGTGCCAAAGGCGTGAATCTATCTTGCACAAAGGCGATCTAGTCATCTAAGGTAAGTATTTTAACTGATTCTTTTTATTTTTTAACAAAAAATTTCAAGTTTTTGATGAATTTTTTCAAGTTTTAAAATAACTTCTTTTTTTGGAAAAATGAAACAAGTATCAAGATATTTTATAATGCTTTTTGGTGTTTGTTTTTAAATTTTATTAGTTTATACACATCGTAGAGTTGCATTATTTATCTTTTTATAATTTATATAATAGAAAAATGCAATCTATTTGGAATGGCCGCTAGTTCAAGTTTAGTGGTATTGAAACAAACAATTTAAAATGATCAAGCATCTCCTCTATGGAAATATGTTACGATGTTTGATCAACTTCCAAGAAGTGGGGCCTTTATTTGGAATTTTAATGAGTGTAGAGTACACTTTAAAAGATCATATAGTTGAGTAAAAGCTCACTTATGTGCTATAAGTGGGCGTGGAATTAGAATATGTGAAGAGCGAAATAAGAAGGGTTTGCCAAAAGAAAAAATCATGGCATTCATTAAAAAACAAGAAGTTGATGCTATGAGTGAGAGAAAAACTAAAATCTCATCCTTTAGCAAGGAAAACATCAATAGAGACATCTACAGATTTAGTAATGGCCTCCCAGCATCCTTTCTTAGAGATGCATCGCATCGAAGAAGAAGATCCCTCTCCTTCTTCACGCAAAAGAGACCTATTGGTTAAGGCATTTCAAAATGAAACAACAAACATTACAGAGAAAAAAATTGCACGTTGCATTTATGCCAATGGTCTTCCTTTCAACTTGGTGAGATCACCATATTTGCAGGAAATGGTGACAGTAATCAATAATGCACCTTTTGGTTTCATAGGTCCTGGGTATGAAAAGGTACACATCACCTTATTGCCCAAAAAAAAAATTGTAAAGACATCACTCAAACCAATTAAGGATTCTTGGATTGAAATAGGAGTGTATTATTTATAATGGATGGAAAGATTCCAAAAACTGACCTTTACTAAATATTATTGCAATGTCCCCCAAAGGGGCAATGTTTTTGAAAGCGGTTGATTGTGAGGAGAAAATCAAGGATGCAAAATTCATTTCTAAAATCCTCATTGAGCCCATAGAGATGGTGGGTCCTAAAAATGTTGTCCAAGTCATTATGGACAATGCAAAAATTTGCAAAGCAACATGGACTTTGGTTGAGGAAAGGTATGCACACATTTTTTGGACACCATGTACCGTACACTCCCCTAACTTATTGATGCAACCAATTGGCAGTCAAATAGAGTGGGTAAAAGCTATATACACTAAGGTTGAGGAGATCCAATATTTGTAACCATCATGTGTCACAAGGCACTTTCAGGACTTCCTCGAATTTGGAATTATTGAAGGTAAATTTAATTTAATTATTTAATTTATTTTTAAATTTAATTTATGCCATATTTACTTATATTTTAATGTGTTATTAACTTGTTTTTTTACACAACATTAGATTGTTGAGACTTGATTTGCATTACACATGATTGTTGTGAGACAACTTGTGAAGGTGCTAGAGGCATTGGGCACCATGGTCATTAGCCACCAATGGAATATTTGGAAGCAATCAAATTCAAAGAAGTCTAGAGGGTCAAGTCATTGGTCCTAGATGACAATTGGTGGGCTCGTGTAGACTATGTCTTGAGTTTCACTAAGCCTATCATGAATATGATCAGATTTGTTGTAATGTCCCCTTTTTAGCCCTTAACTTTCCAATGACCATTAGCCTAGTTTCGGAGTCTTGTAGGCTACTTGGAGGTTTCTCGTCTACTTTTTAGGAGCTTATTGCAAGAGTTTGCCAGAGAGTTTTTTGGGTCTTTTTGGGTTTTCTGAGATCCTTGGTGGGCAATCATTACTATTTTTAGCCATGTCTATTTTTAGTATTTACTATTTTTAGTAAGTCACAACTGCATCTCAAAATGTGCTTATTTTGAGTTTGGACACACTTACTATTTTTAGTAGTATGTTATTTTTAGTAAGTGCTATTTCTAGCAGTGGTCCTAGCAACAGTTCAGTGCAGGATTTCTCTTTCTAGCAATGGTGGCAATTTCAATTGATGGTGACTTGTTATCTTTGGCAGTTGGTGTCTCAACCATCCTTGGAGTTCGAAAAAAGAAATATTTGCAACTTAAGTTAATTTTATAAAGTCAAAAAGGCCCCTTGGACCCCCACGCCTAGCATGGACAACTTAAGTTGTTTTTAGAAAGCAAATTTGATGCATGACTTAAGTGGATGCCTAGAAAGGTGTTCTGAGTGAAATTTTAATTAAATATTTTATTTCCTCAAAGATGGCGTCCCTTTTGGAGGGAAAAGATGTTTGAACTTCTGGGTCTCAAATTCTATTTATTCTCCCTCATTTGCTCTCATTTGGTTATGCTGATTGATGATAATGAAATGTTGTTGGCGTGAGGATTGAATCCCTCAAGGCCTTTGGAGAAAAAAACCTTCAAAGTTGCTCTAGTTTTAGAGTTGAGAGATACTTCTTAGTAGGACATTTTAGAGTGGCTTCACTACAGGAGTCACCATTGGAGTTATTGGTGAAATATTTTCAGTTTTCTTTTAATTATGGATTGTTTTGATGTCTTCTAGCTATGTTTGGGTGTGTTAACTCTTCTTGTAGTGATTTGGAAGCATTTTTAAAAGTGATTTTAAAAGATTTCAATTTGTTAGTTGTCTTTTCCTATCCTAGGCCGTACCACATGGTTTGCATTTGCAGGTGGGAGGACTTCATATCGTTTTGTGGGTATTGTTGCAAATGAACCTACATCCTTGGGCGCCCCTTCTTGCCAAAAAGTAGATTTTTTAGTGGAGAGCTTGATTTTATCTTGCCGGTCGTCCATCTAGGGAGGTTGTACAACCCAGCTGGAAGGAGTTTGGTGAATGTGGATATTGTTCCAGTCTTATGGGGGTTGCTACCTAGCTCATCTTGGATGCCTAGCCTAGTGTTTTCCTTTGCAAGTCGTTTGGCATGATTCTACAGAGTATTGATGAAGTTATGCTCATTCTATGATTGTTGGTTGGTGTTTTAAGCTTTTTGTTCAAACATATCAGACTGCTGTCCTGTATATCAGACCTGTAGCAACAACTTGTTTGACCCTCTAACGACCTTCAGAGGACCTTTCATTGAGGTATGATTGTTATATTTTGTGGGGGTATACTCATTTCATCATTGTAGCATCCAGGAGGAGTTTATACTTCATTTTTCTATCATTTCCCTTTCATAGCAGTAGAATATGATGAATTGATATATTTCATGATAAGCTTAATGTAACACTATTGGTAGTACCATTGGTGACTGCTCCTGTATTTGTCTTGATACTCACCCCACTGAACAAGTGGTGCTCCTGCTAAATAAGTGGTTGAGCTTCATGTTACATGCTACTCCCGTTGAATAAGTGGTTGAGTTTTCATTTGCTTTCTTGTTATGCCCGTTGAACAAGCAGATGACTTTGTTTGATTGGTTGGCTTGCCACCAAGTATTTGCTACTTGTTGTAATTCCCGCTGAATAAGCGGATGATTTACTTTCACGCACTTGGTTGATTACTCACCCCACTGAAGAAGTGATAGCATAGAGAATTTCAGAATTTGTAAGCCTTCTCACCGTATGCTCTCACCTTGCCCACATCGTCAGAAAGTGGAAGGTGTTTACTTTCAGTTAGCTTGGTTTTCCTGTTAATGCAAGATCCCCTTCTCACCGTACGCTCTCACCTTGCCCACATCGGGATTTGGGTGATCAGAAAGTGGAGGGTTGCTTATTTAGTTGTTTATCATTGCATTTTAGCTAATGCTAACAGGTGCAATTTGAAAAAAAATTAAGGGTGGTATATTACATTTGATGATACAGATCAGCCATGTTTGGGTTAAATCAATGATGGCATTGACTCCATGATAGAAAAAATAATGATCATAATAGCACAAAAATAGAATGACCTCGAAGAAACATTTTTTGAAAGTGTGAAAAAAATATTCATTGCCACTGGAACAAGTTGAACACACCATTGCATCTCCTTGCATAAGCATTATGCCCCAAATACTATAGCATAGAGATACTTGTTCAAGAAGTGAACTGGTAATTCTTACTTGCTTGTATTAAGAAGAAGAGAAGATTACAATATATAGGAATTACAGACTACTGTAGAAATTAATGAAACCAACTACCTATACCTACAGACATTTAAGAGACCAACCACCTACAATTGTAGACATTAAATGTCTACCTACCAGAAACAGAAGACAACAGGAAAATATCTAATCTACTTAAATACATTCATAATTGACCATTAACATACAGAATACTATTCTAACACCCTCCCTTAATGGTCAATCTGTCAACAACACCAAGTTGCCCGCTGAATTTGATAAACTTATCCGGGCTCATAGACTTGGTGAGAATATTTGCAATTTGATCAGCTGTCGGAACATACTACAACTGAACTGATCCATCTTCTACCAACTTGCGGATGTAGTGACAATGAAGCTCGACATGCTTGGTACGTTCATGGAAGACTAGATTTTTGGCCAGTTTGAGCACCCCTTGATTATCAGTGTACAAGGGAGAAGGTCCTACTTGTGACATGTGCATGTCAGAAAGCATCCTGTGGAGCCAAACTGCCTCACATGCTGCCTTAACGGTTCCTCGATACTCTGCTTCAGTTGAGGAAAGAGCCACTGCCTGCTACTTCTTACTGGTCCATGTTACAACACCTGTACCCAAACTGAATACATACCCAGAAGTAGATTTTCTGTCATCCACTTGTTGATGTTATGGCAGCTTCGGGCTCATTCTTCCAGCCACGAACACATAAATTCATATAGCCTAACGACTATTCATTTATTGAGATAATTAAGTGAAGAGGCGCTTCACATAGGCAACAATGTAATTTCCATCTTGGCCGACCTTCCTTGTACTTGCATTTATTATTTGTAATTATATTTTATTATACTGGCCGAGCTTGCTCTTGAAGAGGTGCGACCTCTCTATCCAAATGTATTTATACAAGGTCTTTCCCACTTCATTTGTCATCAAGCAAGTCTGATTCCTTCTCTTCATACAAGTGTGAATTCTTCAAGAAGCAGATTGCGAATTCCTTCAAGTGCAGATCTGAGTTTAAGGAAGGGCAGATTGTTATCTGTTATTGTTGCCATTGTTGGTGCTGAATGTTGGCCTTGTGATTGGCCTCATTGTAAAGAGTATTATTGCCATTGTTTATATATATAAGAGAGATATTTGTTGCTAGGTTTTTCTCCCTCAAGAGGAGGGTTTTCCCAGGGTACATGTTGTGTCTTTGTGTCTGATTTGAATTAAATTTCTGAGTTTTACATCCGATCATAAAACTAACATGGTATCAGAGCGGGTTTTGTGTGAAGATCCGATCAGATTTGTGTAAGAATTTAAGTGATCAATTTGTTATTCTGACTGGTGGTCGTGTTCATTACCTTTGGTCATTATTATTGCCGTTGATGGAGGCAAAGCTCAGATGCAAGATAGGGTCGGGAGTCTCTAACCTTGATTGGTTGAAATAAAATATGAAGGATTGACATTGAGATCGTCGCACGAGCAAGTTCCTAGATGCCGATATTGGGAGCAACCATGAAAGCACATCATATATGATCTGAGAGTTGCTGCTTATTGGTCACCGAAATGACTTTGCATTCCTTCCGTCAGGGGCTTCAAGACATCTACACTCGATCCTCTTGAACACAGATGTGAATTCTCTCTTCATTGAGTCAAGCAAGGCGCAACTCCATTCTGGAGAAATCGCTATTTTCGAGGTTGTCATATGCCTGGGATCAGATCAAGATTGCGTAACTAATCTGAGAATCCAATTTCAACTCCAAACTACAGTTGTTCAGTTGTATCACCTTCTCAGTGATTCGTGTGTAGTGCCATTGTCAAGATCATCCCTTATGGCCACTGGCTGTATTGTTTTCATGCACAAACCTAATATTCACATCAATGAGAATTTGATGGAAAGCCTATCCCTTGAGCAAAAGCAAGAATGGGAGCCATGTTGTTTTGTGCTTAAATCTGTATTGAAAAGCCATGTGTATGGTGTTGATTATGGTATTGCATAGAGTTGCAGATATATATGTAAAGGCATTCATTAGCATGGCTATTATAAAGAGAGGGGTCCATATCTAACATGTCTTGCAAGCTATATAAAAGAAAGTTTGGAAGTTACTCTGAGTCTGAGTTAAGATGAGCCTTTGAGAGGAGAAACAATTCTCGGCACAATATGAAGATTGTGGTGTACCAACAGAAAGAGATAAGTATTTTTTTTTGTTTGTACTCTTGCAATTTTCCTTCTTCTGGGTTGAAATTTAGTCTACTGAGTTGTGCAGATCTGATGTCATTTATTTATCATGTGTGTGTAGTAAAGATCATGTTTTTTTCTCTTGAATAGTGATCTCGAGGATGAGATCCTTTCAAGACACCTTTCATTCATTGTGAGATGTTCATGCTAATTGTGAAGATCTCTGAGTGTGACTCTGAGATGAAAAGAGAACTGCATTTCTCATTGTGATTGGATGATCACTTTGATAACATTCTCTTTGTGCATGAACTATTATGGTGTCTTGAGAAGCCTGATTCTATGTTGTATATGTTGGCTGCTTAATGTGTCTAAGAAATCTGAGTTGAGCAGATTATCTTTTGTTGTACTGAGATTAGCACTCTCGAGAGGAGCAAAAGATGGAAGAAAGATATATCAGAATTCAATAAAGATAAGTTTATTTATCCCTTTCTGTTGATATTTGCTACATATTTCAATTATAGGTTGATTTCTTTATTCATGTTTTTAATATTGTTCATAAATTCTTATGTGTTCATGCTATAACTTGAGATAGTAAACCTTATTAGTAATCTCTCCCTAAAATGCTTCCAAGACGGATCAAGGAGCAAGAGGGTGATGAGAGATTGCTTAGAGAGAAAAAGCTTGAGGCATCCTGTGAGGAAGTCATGCCGACTGGAGACATGATCAAGTTTGCAGCCATGGGTCTGAGTTGATGACTGGAGACATCTCTTGAAGTCAAAGAACCTATTCAGATTGTCATTGTGATCAGTTACTTCGAAGAAGGAGAGGATTCGAGGCTCAAGTTAAGAGCACGATCGGGAAAAGGATTGAGGTCCTGAGATCTATCAATGATAGGATTTCACTTCTGATGGATTTCCTTGCAATCTCTGAGGCAGGGATCAAGAGGGAGTTTTGTGACTCACTAAGATGAAGTGTAGGTCGCAGTCTTGCAAGGTCAATGCTAAAGTCCTTGGAAGACCTCTTCAGCTGCTGAGAACATAATTGCACAAGATAATCTATTTGGATTTGACATTGGTAGCTCCGCAAACCTATTCAGAATAGAGTGATCTGGGTTGAGGTCGAGGAGGACAATCCTGAACTCTCTACAATATCAGAGGTGTGCACTGGAAAACATTTCTCTAAGACAAGCATTGCAGGCAATCTTGGACGAAGAGGTCAGAAGGTTGATGCAAGTACTTGAAGATTCAGAGGGAGCCTACTGGATCTAAAGAAGATGGTAATCTAATTGATCTTGGTTCTTTATGTTGATTTATTTCTTACTGGAGAAGAACACCTCATTATCAAATGCAAGAAGGAGTTGGCTTCTAAATTTGAAATGAAGGATCTTGGTCTCATGCACTACTTCCTTGGCTTCGAAGTATGGCAAAAGCCTGATGAGATCATTCTAAGTCAAGGGAAGTATACCATTGATATTCTGAAGAGATTTGGAATGATGGATTGCAAACCCATGTCTACGCCTATGGACACCAATTTTCAGAATATAAAAGGAGGTTGCAGCTAGTTCAGATCTGGTGGATCCTACTATGTACAGACAGTTGATTGGATCGTTGATGTATCTAGTCAATACTAGACTAAATATTTTCTATGTAGTGAGTGCACTTGGTCAATTCAGGTGTGCACCAAGGAAAATACATCTAGTTGCAACAAAGCATATCCTGAGATACTTGCATGGCACAGTTGGATATGGCTTCAGATATTCTTCTGGTGTGGACTTGAAGCTGCATGGATATACTAACTCTGATTTGGCAAGGTGTGTCACTAATCGGAAGAGCACCTCTGGATGTTGTTTCAGTTTGGGGTCTGCTATGATCTCTTGGTGTAGCATGAAGCAATCTTCAGTGGCACTAAGCATTGCAGAGGCCGAGTATATTGCAGCTTGTGTGGCAGCTCGAGAAGCAGTGTGGCTTCGAAAGCTCCTTGCAGGATTGTTTAGACAATTATTGGAGTCGACTGTCATTCTGTGATGTCCCCTTCCTAGTCAGCAAAACTGGATTTGAGGTTAGCCTATCATTCTGATCCTTGTAGGCTAACAAATATGCGTAGAGGATCAATTGAGGCAGTTACCCGGTGTTTAGGAGTGTCATTCTTTCAGTTGATTCAGGTTGGGCTTTCGTAGGACCTTTCAGAGGGGTTTTTCAGTTACTTACTATTTATAGTAAGTCAGGCAGGCGGAAGCTGCTATTTTGGGTAGGGCACTTGGTTCAGCTGGTTAGCTCGGAGTCGACCCAGTTTGTCAGTTGGATGAACAGATGGAGAATAATGGAGTATTTAATCATTATTAAATAAGTTGATATTTTGACTTTATATTATAAAGTCACTTTATTAATTTATTTAAATATTAATATTTAAATGGCTTATTATTAAGTATTTTTAATACTTTATAATAAAGAGGGATATTTATTACAATGAATAATTATTTATTCATTAAGAGGACGCCATTTATTTATTATTTTCTCCTAAGTCAATAAAGGCGAATTTAATCATTATTTAAATGATTATTAAAAAGGATGCTTGGGTCGAATTTCTTAAGAGAAGTATATATACACTGCCAAGACAAATCGAACTCTTACGTTATGATTATTCAATTTGTCTTTTTTGCTCTGAGCATTGGAGTTTGCAAAACCTTAGGGTTTCAGCAAACAGTTGATTTTGGAGAACGTTCCCTCTTCAAGATCTGGCATACTGAGACTGTGAAATACTAGTTGAAGATTGTCGTACTTGGTGACTTCATACAGAGGTTGCAGTTGAGCTTATAGGATCGATTCAGGAAGGTTTTATCAGAGGTTTTTCATCAGTGGATTGGGGCGACTTTTTCAGAGATCATTTACCAGAGATCTGGCACTTCATTCATCAAGGTCGTGCCACATTAATTGCTGCTGGTAAGCCGTACTTTTCTGTACCAGCAGAGCCGTACCTTTCATCACAGAGGAACACACCTTCATTCTTCAGTTTCTCTCAGTTGGATCTTGTGCGCCTAGGGTATTTGAGGCTTCAGCATTGATTTCAGAGCTTGAAGATTGGTTTTCTTATTCAGCCGTACATTTTCATCTATCGTCTGGTGGCTGCAAATAATCAGATTCTTTTTAATAAAAAGTAGTTATCTCTTCATATGTTCGATTTTATACATTGTATGTGCTCTGGAAATTCAATAAACATATGCGCCTTCATCTTTTGAGCAATATTGATGCATAATTATTGTCTATTTATTTATTATGAATTTTTAAGGTATTTTAGAGCAAAATCGCAGTTTTCCTGTTTAATGCAAAAAACCATCAAAAACACAAAAAAACACAAAACAGTCAAAAATCAGTATTTGCAGTTAGGGTTTGGGGTTGAGAGACACCTGGTCTCCTACAGTGGTATCAGAGCACAGTTTTCCTGCCATCCTATGCTTTTTCAGTATACAGAGTGCTTTTTGGTTGCTTTTTAATGAGCAGAGACATTATTCATTATACTAAGGGTGTAGGAACAGGCAGAATCGACGATTGGACAGGTCCACCTATTCCTAAAGGTGAGACAATGTCAGGAGTATTGGGTATTCACAGATCTAGCTCCAACAGCAGTGAGAACAGTGTCACGACACTGATGGCAGACCGTGAGATCCCTACAGAGACACTTAGGGATTCAGGGAAAGTGCATGCAGAGGGTGATACTACTGAAGAGGAGTTTAGACGCAGGCATGATAACATGATGGACATGATGTCCTAGTTGATGGGCACTATTAGACAGTATACTCCGTCCCAGCCGCACTATATCCAGCTTGGACAGTCGAGCAGGACTGTAGGCATGGACCAGCCTTTGGCATTAGCACCACGACAGCTATCACCGATCTATCATGAGCGTAGGCCTGGACAACCTACATTCATATCTAGAGAGACCCCACCTCCGACTCCGGAGGCAGAGCAGCAGGGTCACCATCAGGAGTTTCAGCCACACAATGGCATGTCGGTAGCGGATGTGACTAGACTTCATGGTGAGTATCTATCATTAGCACCTGAGATCAGACAGGCATTATCTTTTCATGAGTTTATGGATGTTCATAAACCTAGAGGGGGAGGTAGATTTGACCGCCGAGCTCCTCAGCACCAGCAGCCACAGCCACAGGTGAACAGGGATTTGCAGTATGCAGTCAGCAAAATCACCTTGCCATACTTTGATGGTTCAGATAAGACGTCAGTGAGGTCTTGGGTCCAGAAGTTGGACAATTATCTATCACTGAGACCTATGCAGGAGGACGAGGCCATTAAGTTTGCTACTTTGCATCTTGATGGGTTGGTGCATGATTGGTGGCATCATGGCATGTACACACTTGGCCATCATACAGTCACTACGTACCAGGAGTTCACCAACAGGCTCATAGAGCGTTTTGATAAGAAAGATCCGGAACTCTACTTCAGAGAGCTAGCTCAGCTCAGACAGACAGGTAGTTTGGATGCTTCTGTCAGTGAGTTTCAGAAGGTTGCAGTCATAGTGACAAGCATTTCAGAACAGAGACTTGTCATTCTCTTTGTCGAGGGTTTGATGGAGCCTATGAGAGGTTGGGTCAAGGCATTTGATCCTCCTACTCTTCAGGAGGCCATGAGGAAGGCACGTAACATGGAGCTTGTAGCACCTCGCAGCAAGTTCACTTCAGGCTCAACACCATACACGAGGCCTAATAGGTCTTTTGACAGGAATAGGCCCTTTGACAGAAGAAGGGATCCACCCAATCCTAAGAAACAAAATGCACCACCCTTTGACAGAGAAACACTGAATGAGTTGCGGAAGAAAAAATTGTGTTTCTGGTGCAAGGCGCCCTACGATGAAAAACATGTATGCCCACTTCGTCCCAAGGTTAAAAACAATCAGATGGAATGGTTTTATGAGGGAGAAGAGCAATCTGATCTGTCAGACCAGCAAGCTGATTCCGAGCATTCAGAGGATGACAGGTCCGAAAATGAGGGTGAAAACGAAGGAGGAAGGAAGCTGCAGGAAGCACATTTGACTAGCCTTCAAAGAGATGGGTCGTTTAGACTTCGTGGGCTCCTAGCAGGTCAGAAGGTGATCACTCTACTTGACACTGGTGCCACTCATAATTTCATTGATGCACGGTTAGTAGAGAGACGTGGTATTCAGACAGAGGAGTTTGAGGGTATCCGAGTCAAGGTGGCTGATGGGTACACCCTCAAATGTGACAGAAAGATTACTGATCTTCCGACGCGACTGAACAATTATGAGTTCAAGACTGAATTCTATGTCGTTAATATGGGAGATACTGATGTGGTGTTAGGGATGGCATGGTTGCACGATTTGGGTGAGTTCACACTTAATTTGCGAGACATGGAGATGAAGTTTAAGGTTGATGGGAGACCTCATGTCATCAAGGCCATTAGAGACAGTAATCTGAGGATGGTTTCGTTCAAGCGGATGGAGAGACTCATTCGTCACGATATGGTTGACTGGGCTGCAGAGTGTATGTTGATGCCAGCACAGCAGGAGCAGCAGAAGGGTGAGTACCACCCAGACATTCAGATATTGAGGACTAAACACTCCAAAGTGTTTAGTGACATTCCACCTGGTAGACCTCCAGATAGAGGCACTGAGCATATCATCAAGTTGGAGGAGGGCGCAAAGCCCGTTATGATTACACCCTACAGGCATCCGAAACGGCTCAAGGATGAGATAGAGAAGACCATCAATGAGTTATTAGCTATGGGGCATATTAGACCTAGCAAGTCACCTTTTGCTTCATCGGTTGTATTGGTGAAGAAGAAGGATGGATCACTTCGGATGTGCATAGACTACCGCCAGCTCAACAAGAGGACAATTAAGAACAGGTACCCCATACCACGCATCGATGAGTTGATTGATGAGTTGCACGGTGCTATCTTCTTTACGAAGATTGACTTGAGATCCGGGTACCACCAGATTCAGATGAGGGAGCAAGACATTGAGAAAACCGCTTTCAGGTGCCATTGCGGTCACTTCGATTTCTTGGTTATGCCTTTTGGCTTAACCAATGCACCTGCCACCTTTCAGGCCACCATGAACAGGGTCTTCAGTTCTCAGTTGCGGAGATTCGTCTTGGTCTTCTTCGATGACATTCTGGTATACAGCAGGTCATGGGAGGAGCATTTAGCTCACTTAGACACAGTTTTGGGTATCTTGGCTGAGGAGTCCTTTTACGCCAAAGAATCCAAGTGTGAGCTAGGTATGGAGGAGTTGTATCTGGGGCACATCATCAGTGCCAAGGGAGTTAGTATGGATCCTGAAAAGATCCGGTCTATAGTGGAGTGGCCAGTACCAGAGAACCTTACGCAGCTCAGAGGCTTCATTGGGTTGTGTGCTTTTTACAGGAGATTTGTTAGTGGGTTCTCACGTCACGCCGCACCCCTTATTGATTTGACAAAGAAAGGGGCTTTTACTTGGTCACCACAGGCACAGGAGTGCTTTGACAGGTTTAAGGTGATCATGACTTCATGTCCAGTGCTAGCATTGCCTGACTTTACGAAGTCATTTGATTTATTTTGCGATGCTTCAGGAGAGGGCATTGGTGCTGTTTTGATGCAGGAGAGACACCCTATCGCTTTTGAGAGCAGGAAGCTTAGGGGTCTTGAGAGGTTTTACAGCATTTACGACAAGGAGATGTTAGCCATTATGCATGCTTTGGCTAAGTTCAGGCAATACTTGGTAGGCAGCAAATTCAATGTTCGTACAGACCACAATAGCCTGAAACACTTCCTTGGACAGCGAGACCTAAATGAGAGGCAACAAAAATGGGTTAGCAAACTGCAGTCGTACGACTTTGACATCACCTTCATTAAGGGGAAGCAGAATGTTGTAGCTGACGCCTTGTCTCGTAGACCTCAGTTGAATGCCATGGCACAGATCTCAGAGGATTGGAGGCATCGGATTGTTGCAGAGTATGCTAAGAACCCATGGGCTTCTAGCATTGTTGACGGGACAGAGTAGGATAGTAGGTACACCATTGTAGATGACTTGATCATTTACAAGGGGCGGATTTTCCTGGTTCCTGGTTATGAGGTGAGGGATACAGTTTTGAGAGCCTTTCATGATCTTCCTATGGCGGGCCATCCCGGGTACTACAAAACATATAAGATGGTTCGGGAACAGTTTACTTGGAAAGAGCTGAAAACTGATGTTCTACAGTATGTTCGAGAGTGTTCTGTTTGCCAGCAGAACAAGTAGGAACACACATATCCTGCTGGATTGCTCCAGCCACTTCCGATACCTGACAGGAAGTGGGAGTGTTTATCGATGGACTTTATCACGGGTTTGCCGAAAGCCCAAGGTAGAGATTGTATTTACATAGTGGTTGATCGGTTGACCAAATATGCACACTTCTTCCCGATTACTACTACATTCACAGCATTGCAGACTGCAGAGCTCTTCTTCAAAGAGGTATTCCGGTTACATGGGTTGCCTCGGACGATAGTCAGCAATAGAGACAGTCGGTTCATGAGCAATTTTTGGCAGGAGTTGTTCAGGCTCTGTGGGACCGAACTGACACCAAGTATCAGCTACCATCCGCAGACAGATGGACAGACGGAAATTGTCAATAAGTGGGTGGAAGGTTACTTGCGCAATTACATAGCTGGACAGCAGAGAGCTTGGGTGAGGTGGATATACCTCTGTGAGTATTGTTATAACTCTACTCACCACATGACGATACAGATGACGCCCTTCATGGCATTGTATGGGTATGAGGCGCCCAACCTTTTGGATCTGATATTGAGTGACAGCAGAGTGCCGAGTGCAGGAGATATGATGCAGAGTCAGCAGGACATCTTGAGGTCTCTCAGAGACAATATCCAGCGGGCACAGAATCAGCAGAAGCAGTATGCTGATCAGAAGAGGGTTGAGCGTTCATTTGATGTGGGTGATATGGTGTATCTTATGTTGCAGTCGTATCGTCAGTCTACTTTACAGAAGAGTGGTGCGGAGAAGTTGAAACCTCGTTACTATGGTCCATTCCGTGTTATCAGACGAGTGGGCGAGGTTGCTTATGATTTGGACTTACCAGCGGATAGCAAGGTTCACAACGTGTTTCACGTTTCTCGCCTGAAGAAGGCATTGGGTCAGCATGTGATACCCACTCCAGTTCTGCCACCCCTTGATGACGAAGGGAAATTGATACTAGTACCTGAGGCCATCCTCGAGATGAGAGAGAGACACCTTCGGAGGCGGGTGATCAAGGAATATCTGATCAAGTGGAGAGATTTGCCAGTTGAGGATGCTACATGGGAGTCTGAGGAGATTTTACAGCGTCCAGAGTTGAGATTGCTTGAGGACAAGCAATTTCAGGGAGGGCGGACTATGATGTCCCCTTCCTAGTCAGCGCAGCTGGATTTGAGGTTAGCCTATCATTCTGATCCTCGTAGGCTGACAGATATGTGTAGAGGATCAATTGAGGCAGTTACCCGGTGTTTAGGAGCGTCATTCTTTCAGTTGATTCAGGTTGGGCCTTCACAGGACCTTTCAAAGGGGTTTTTTAGTTACTATTTATAGTAAGTCAGGCAGGCGGAAGCTGCTATTTTGGGCAGGGCACCTAGTTCAGCTGGTTAGCTCGGAGTCGACCCAGTTTGTCAGTTGGATGAACAGATGGAGAATAATGGAGTATTTAATCATTATTAAATAAGTTGATATTTTGACTTTATATTATAAAGTCACTTTATTAATTTATTTAAATATTAATATTTAAATGGCTTATTATTAAGTATTTTTAATACTTTATAATAAAGAGGGATATTTATTACAATGAATAATTATTTATTCATTAAGAGGACGCCATTTATTTATTATTTTCTCCTAAGTCAATAAAGGCGAATTTAATCATTATTTAAATGATTATTAAAAAGAATGCTTGTGTCGAATTTCTTAAGAGGAGTATATATACACTGCCAAGACAAATCGAACTCTTACGTTATGATTATTCAATTTGTCTTTTTTGCTCTGAGCATTGGAGTTTGCAAAACCTAGGGTTTCAGTAGACAGTTGATTTTGGAGAACGTTCCCTCTTCAAGATCTAGCATACTGAGACTGTGAAATACCAGTTGAAGATTGTCGTACTTGGTGACTTCATACAGAGGTTGCAGTTGAGCTTACAGGATCGATTCAGGAAGGTTTTATCAAAGGTTTTTCATCAGTGGATTGGGGCGACTTTTTCAGAGATCATTTACCAGAGATCTGGCACTTCATTCATCAAGGCCGTGCCACATTAATTGCTGCTGGTAAGCCGTACTTTTTTGTACCAGCAGAGCCGTACCTTTCATCACAGAGGAACACACCTTCAGTCTTCAGTTTCTCTCAGTTGGATCTTGTGCGCCTAGGGTATTTGAGGCTTCAGCATTGATTTCAGAGCTTGAAGATTTGTTTTCTTATTCAGCCGTACATTTTCATCTATCTTCTAGTGGCTGCAAATAATCAGGTTCTTTTTACTAAAAAGTAGTTATCTCTTCATATGTTCGATTTTATACATTGTATGTGCTCTGGAAATTCAATAAACATATGTGCCTTCATCTTCTAAGCAATATTGATGCATAATTATTGTCTATTTATTTATTATGAATTTTTAAGGTATTTTAGAGCAAAATCGCAGTTTTCCTGTTTAATGCAAAAAACCATCAAAAACACAAAAAAACACAAAACAGTCAAAAATCAGTATTTGCAGTTAGGGTTTGGGGTTGAGAGACACCTGGTCTCCTACACATTCATTGTGATAATCAAAGTTGTGTGAAGCTCTATGTCAACCTAGTGTTTCATGACAGAACTAAACATGTTGAGATCAAATACCACTATATCAGAGATATGGTATTGAGGAAAGCAATCCAGTTGAGGTACATCAGCACTGATGAGCAGACAGCAGATATTCTCACCAAGCCTCTCTCCAGAGTAAAGTTTGTGTACTTTCGAGACAAGCTTAGTATTGTGGAGAATGAAGCCCTAACTGAGAGGGAGACTCGGCATCAATGATCTTCTGTGATTTGCTTTAATGTATTTCTCTCTGTGAGAGAGATTTGAAGTGAAAGCCCTTGTTAATGCATTTCTCTTTGAGAGAGATTTGAGGTGCAAGCCCTTATTAATGCATTTCTCTTTGAGAGAGATTTGAAGTGAAAGCCCTTGTTAATGCATTTCTCTTTGAGAGAGATTTGAGGTGCAAGCCCTTATTAATGCATTTCTCTTTGAGAGAGATTTGAGGTGCAAGCCCTTGTCAATGCATTTCTCTTTGAGAGAGATTTGAGGTGAAAGCCCTTGTTTCAGCCCTCTGGGAGTAGTCATGGTGGATGTCGTGTGTGATGCCATGACAACATCACATGAGAGAGTCCGTGATGATTTTCTTGTACTTGTGCTTTTTCACCCTCTGGGAGTAGCCATGGTCAATGTCACGATGAGGTGACGACATCACGTTGAGTGATGAGCACTTGTGCACATTTACCATCCATGGGAGTAGCCATGATGGTTGTTATCATGGTGAGGTGATATTTCTTCTTTCCACATATGGGAGTAGCCATTGTGGTTGACATCATGATGAGATGAAATGTCTTGTACAGTTGGAAGTATTTCTCCCTAGCTAAGAGGGAGTGTTGATGTTATGGCAGCTTTGGGCCCATTCTTCCAGCCACAAGTGAACACATAAATTCATATAGCCTAACGGCTATTCATTTATTGAGATAATTAAGTGAAGAGGCGCTTCACTTAGGCAACATTGTAATTTCCATCTTGGCCGACCTTCCTTGTACTTGCATTTATTATTTGTAATTATATTTTATTATAATGGCCGACCTTGCTCTTGAAGAGGTGCGACCTCTCTATCAAAATGTATTTATACAAGGTCTTTCCCACTTCATTTGTCATCAAGCAAGTCTGATTCCTTCTCTTCATACAAGTGCGAATTCTTCAAGAAGCAGATTGCGAATTCCTTCAAGTGCAGATCTGAGTTTAAGGAAGGGCAGATTGTTATCTGTTATTGTTGCCATTGTTGGTGTTGAATATTGGCCTTGTGATTGGCCTCATTGTAAAGAGTATTTGTAATGAACCAGACCAATTTTTATTTTATTTTTTCGATTACAATAGGCAATGCAACACGCACCCGTTAAGTTTAGCTCTAAAACCAAAACGATGCAGAAAGCAACTCTAACCAAGGATGTACACCAGAATCCCGATGTTGGGCAAGGTGTGAGCATATGGTCAAAGGATCTGATGCAATGCAGAACTGGAAAGGAACTCTAACCAAGAATGCATCTAGGATAGACGAGCATATGGTCAGAGGGTCTTATGCATGCTGAGCTGAAAGTAACTCTAACCAAGATGGTGCCGAGAGATGGCGAGCATATGGTCAGAGGGTCCCTAAAGCTACTAACTGAAATTAAATAGGCAGCAAGCCAGCCTCTTCCACTTATTCAGTGGGAAATACAAGTAGGTAAATAAGAAGAGTTGAGAATGCTGACAATACTACTGTTCAACTTACAATAAGATAGTGTGACTGCCAAGAACACAAGATGGAAAGCTTAATAATGCAGCAACAATATATGGAACTCTCCCATGCTCAACAAAGTTGCCTTGACACAAAACTCCACTCAAAGGACCAACTTATAATCTGATTTTTGACAGACCTGCAACTAGAAAATGCATAACCAGCAACCTCGGATTTCACTAAAATGCTCACAGAATGCTCTTAACTCAACCCAAAGCCCTGAGAATGAATGCAAAAGACTCTTGAGATGAAGGCGCCCAATTCCCAATGCATAAACCTCAACTTACAGCCACCTATTTTCCTTGCACGAATTACAAGACTCCTGCAAATGGTACGACCCTCAAGTAAGGACGATTTGCCTTGGAAAAATCGAAGACTTCATCAAAAAATCTGCAAATTTGCTCAAAGGGTCGCCCCAAGTAGTTAGATAAAAAGATGCAATACCCAAAATGAATATATTTTTATTTTTTGATTTATGAGCGAAAACAACATTCAGCAATATTGAACCAGCAACTCCAAAATAGATAGAACATGCAAGAACTCAGCTAAAATATGCAAAATACCCTACTACAAGTGCAAGAAAATCCACTACAAGCTAAACTCTCAACTAGTTGCTATCTTTCAAGCAAGAAATCGAGCCTATGCTAGGAGGTGTGCTTTCCTCGAAGCAACTTTGTTACCATTTCGGCAACATAACTTTACTGTAGACAAGAGATGAAGAACTGAAGAGAGAAGGCCTCCTTTTATAGACTTAGCAAAGCATCTCCAGAAGCTTCTAGAAAGTGCGCCCTTTTTTAATTTTGAATTGACTTCATTTTCCCTCCAAGAATGGTGTCCCTCTTCCCAAGGCAATATTTGATCTTTTAATAAAATATTAAGCTCCTTGAAGTTGGCGTCCCCCTTAAGCATCACATATTTTTGGCCTTGGAAATATTTAATAACCTTCTGATGAGGCATAACCTTCTGATGAGGCATTCACCCTTGAAGTCCCCCTTTTAAAACAACTTAAAGTGATGAAGCTAGGCCAAGGGGTCAACATTAAAATATAACATTATTTAAATCAACTTAACTTATCTCTCCAGAAAAAGCATCCAAAGGCCAAAAATCAAATTACCAACTGAACTGGTTGAAAAAGAGAGCCAACTGCACTGAAATCCACAAGACCACTGCCAGAAATAGAATTTACTAAAAATAGTAAATTCATGAAGGTGCTCACATCACAATGCAAGCTATATCACTACGAAGCTCTCTAAAAACCCAGAAAGAAACCGCAATCCAATCTCCAAACTTCAAGCAACAACCTCCTCAAAAATAGGAAACCCTGATTTCCACCCTCCGAGTAGCCTACGGGTCTCCGGAATAGGCCAACAGTCAACTGAATTGATCACAATTGAGAAGGGGACATTACAGTATTGTTGCCATTGTTTATACATATAAGAGAGATATTTGTTGTTGGGTTTTTCTCCCTCAAGAGGAGGGTTTTCCCAGGGTATATGTTGTGTCTTTGTGTTTGATTTAAATTAAATTTCTGAGTTTTACATCTGATCATAAAACTAACACCACTGAACCTGCCCAATCTGAGTCTGTATAACCAATCAGTTTTGGATCCTTGCACCTGCCATACAAAATAGCATAATCTAAAGTGCCCTTAACATATCTCAGCACTCGCTTCACTACAACCCAATGATCAACTTTTGGAGTTGTCATGAAGCGAGAAATGTAGCTCACGGCAAAATTGATATCAAGTCTAGTGGCAGTGAGATAGATGAGACTGCCCACTAGTTGCCTGAATGTTGTTGCATCGACCGGAGGTGAATCAAAGTTGGCTGCCAACTTCAGCCCCTTCTCCATAGGTGTGGAGGCAGGTTTGCAATCCTACATCCGAAATTTGTCAAGCAGACTTCTGGCATATTTAGACTGAGAGATAAAAATGCTACTAGGGATCTGCCAAACCTCAATACCCAAACAATAATGGAGAAGCCCCAAATCTATCATATCAAAAGCCTGACACAAATCCTGTTTGATTGTTGCAATCAAATGTGTTGAACTACCAATAATGATCAAGTCATCAACATAGACAACAAGACAGAGAATATCATCACTAGAGTGTTTGACATATAGATTACTGTCAGAAGGGTTGCACGGAAAACCATGATCAACCAAGTACTGATCAATCTTGATGTACCATGCACGAGGAGTCTGTTTCAGTCCATAGAGTGCTTTCACGAGCCTACATACCTAATGCTCTTTGCCAGTAACCTTGAAACCAGGAGGCTGCGTCATGTAGACTTCTTCCTACAACTCACCGTTGAGAAAGGCACTCTTGACATCCATCTGATGAACTGTCCATCCAAATTGGGCTGCAATAGCGAGAAGAAGACAAATTGTGCTCATCTTGGCAGTAGGAGCAAAAGTATCCTCATAGTCAATGCCCTCCCACTGTGTGAATCCCCGAGCAACTAATCTGGCCTTGTATTTATCCAAAGTACCATTTGCATGATACTTGACCTTATAAACCCATTTGCAACTGATAGGTTTCTTCCCAGGAGGAAGATCAGAAAGAACCCAAATGTGACTCTTCAGAAGACTATGGTATTCTGTCTCCATAGCCTTTTCCCACTCTGGAATTCCTTTAGCCTTTGAATATGTCTGAGGCTCATAGATGCTGTGGATGTTGGCCATAAGAGCAAAATTGACTGTGTTTTGTTGCTTGCTCTTTCTACGAGCTGATCTGCCCTCAATGAGTTCATCATCATGAAGATCTCCGATAGTCTTGAGCCACCACTTAGGCCGACGAGTAGAAGTACCAACATCTGAAATAGGAGAAACAACATCTCCTAGGATTGCTAGAACAAAGTCATCTAGATGTGAATCCCGAGGAAAATCAGGTGGTGCAAGATCATGACTAGTAGACCCCTCATCTTCAGAGTCAAAATGCTTTGAAGCCCTCCCATCAGGGGAACCAAGAGGAAGACGAACACCCTCAGCAAAAGCCTTCACAAGCTGATCCTCAGCACTGGTAGTAGGAAGAAATGGACCAGTAGTCTCATCAATCACAACATCACGACTAAATATGAGATGATTTGTCTCCACATCAATCAACCTGTATGCCTTGTGATTGTCATTGTAACCAGTAAACATAAGTTGTTGGCTCTTGGAGTCCAACTTGGCACGCTTGACTTCTGGAATCCATACATGAGTTGTAGAACCAAAGACTTTCAGATGGCCCACCTTAGGCTTACGTCCTGACTAGGCTTCTCCAGCTTAACGACCTGTGTAGGTGACCGATTCAGGAGGTAGACTGCAGTATAAACTGCTTCAGCCCAGTATTTCTTAGGGACATTTCTATACTCCATCATAGAATGAGCTATTTCAATAATGGTGTGATTCCTACGTTCAACGACACCATTCTGCTGAGGGGTGTATGGTGTGGTGAGTTGGCGCTTAATGCCATGTGTAGCACAAAAAGTAGAGAAGTCAGCTAAACAAAACTCCCCCCCATTATTTGACCTTAGAGTGACAATCTGAGAACCTGATTCTTTCTCAACTAAGGCCTTATACTGCTGAAATGTACTAAACACATCTGATTTATGTTTCAAAAAATACACCCACATTTTTCTACTGAAATCATCAACAAATAATAAAAAGTACTTGGACCCAGTAACAGATGGAGTGTTCGTTGGTCCACATACATCAGTGTGAACCAATTGAAGGACCTTGGAGGCTCACCAAGAATCACCATCTGAGAATGGTGTCCGATGCTGCTTCCCAACTTGACAAGCTCCACAAACTCCATGATTTTGAGTTTGGATCTCAAGTAGACTAGCAACCAAACCCTCCTGAGACAGTTGAGAGAAATAGTGCACATTCAAGTGCCCATAACGTTGATGCCAAAGTTTGCTAATGGAAGTACTCCTAGCTGCCAGAGCGTGCTCCTGAGAATCACCGGAATCAGCAAGTCTATACAGACCATGATCCTCAAGTCCCATAGCGATTGTAGTAGAAGTCTCGCTATCAACAATGCTGCAGGTGGACGAACTGAAAACATCCAACTGGGGAGAATGCCTCATGATCTGACTGACGGAGAGAAGATTATGTTCCATGCCTGGAACATAGTAGACATCGAGAAATATTAAATTTCTCCCTCCAGAGTGAATCTGAACATTGCCCTTACCGGCAACTGTATACTCGTCGCCTCCTCCAAAGATCACTGAATCAGTGAATGGTTCATATTTGGTGAACTAATCCCGACGATGAGTAAAATGCCACGAAGCCCTGGAATCAATATACCAGGCAGAAGATTGTACTGGATCTGCTATTCTCTTGGCCATAAACGCATAGAATGCATATTCTTTCTGATCAATGTGCTCTGCAACATTAGCTTTAGGTTGAGACCCGCCCTGCTTCTTTTGTTCAAAAGCCAACCGAATGCGACAGTCAACCTTCATGTGACCATATTTATGGCAATAATTGCACTAAACATTCTTCTTCTTCTTGCTGTCCTGAGAAGAACCAGAGCCTTTCAACTGAGAAGATTGAGCCTTCCCTTTGTTCTTAGCAGAAGATTTGGCAGAGAACACTTGCTCTGTGGAGGTGAAACTGGTACTACTCCCAAACTGCTGTCTCCAACGATCCTGTTGTAGAAGCTTGTTACACAAGTCTGGAAACTTCAAATCAACATTTGTTGAAGTAATATTGAGCGTTTCAATGAAATGCTCATAAGATTTTGGCAAACTCTTCAAAGTAATGACGACCATGTCCTCTTCCTCCATTGTGCGACCAATCGCCTCCAACTGATCACGAATGTCCTTAATCTTTGTCAGATGTTCCTGTAAGGACATTTTCTCATCCATCATGATGGAAAAAAGCATGTTATTGAGAAAGAACGCTCTGCTCTTGTCGGAGGTTTCATGAAGGGCCTTCAAATGATCCCAGATTTCCGTAGCAATTTTGTCAGACTGTACCTGAGGTAGCTGCTCATCTGTGACTGAGAGTTTGATGAGCATGACAGCTTCCCGGTTGCATTCATCCCATTTGTCCTGGTCCTTTCCGGCTACAGTGGGACGAGTTGAGTTCCCCAAAATGACTTGATCGAGGCAACAATATTCAAAGATCGTAATCATGCACTGCTTCCAGGTGTTGTAATTCTTCCCATTGAACTTCTAGCTGCTTTCGAGCATTATATTTGTCAGAGATGCCATCACATACCCTAAAGTCAAACTAGTGAAGGCACAAAAACCACTACATTGAAAACAAAAACAAGTTCTGCAGGACAAATTTCAAGGCAGAAATTGAAACCCTACACGAATATCGAGGTATAAAACCAATGCAGAGTTTTTAAGACAAAGCCCAAAAAATTTGAATACCCATAAAATTTTGACAGCACCCACTTGCACAAATTTTGAGGCACGAACTTTGAGACACCCAGAAAAAACTAACAACACAGTTGAGATCTCGAAAAACTCACAAGGAATCTACAATCAAAATAAAATTTCGACTTGAACTGGAGGGTCAAAACCCTAGTCGAATTTTCTAAAACCCTAGGCAGCCATTAAAACACCAGAAAACTCAGAAAAATTTTTGAAACTCACGTCTCAAACACCAGGAAGAAATCACGGCCAAGGGGATGCAGCAAAATCACGTCCAAGAAGTTTCAGAAAACACATTTCTTTGAGGAAAAAATCCACTTAAAAACACGCGGCCAAGACCAGAAAACGCGTCATCAAAACTAGGGAAAAAAAAATTGTGCGTCCAGGAGGAGATGTTGCAGATGAGGAGATAAAATGCAAGCCAAGAGAGCAGATTCAAAAATGCGTGCAAGAATGAAGACAAAACGTGTGTTAAAGGTCTGGAAAAAAAACGC
This sequence comes from Sequoia sempervirens, assembly GCA_007258455.2. Classification (NCBI taxonomy): domain Eukaryota; kingdom Viridiplantae; phylum Streptophyta; class Pinopsida; order Cupressales; family Cupressaceae; genus Sequoia; species Sequoia sempervirens. The sequence continues at coordinate 38,017 of VDFB02080377.1, forward strand.
GAGCTGAGGAAGAGGATCGCGCGTCTGAACACAAAGAAAAAATCACAGCTTCAGAGAGAAAACACTTTCTAATCGTGTCTACTTAGGGCCACACAAAAAAAACAATTTCTTCAAAGCCGCACGATTTCAAAGAAAACTTCCATGTTTTTTTTGTAGGAGGATCATGATTTTTAGTGAGAAAAACTCACAAAAAAATCAAAATGGGAAACCCTCGAATTTCAAAGGATCTTCACAAAAGAAAAACGACCTGGCTCTCAAACGAAATTTTTCAAAAATAAATTTCGAAAAATAAATTTCCTAGGCTCTGATACCATGTTCAGGAAGTGAACTGGTAATTCTTACTTGCTTGTATTAAGAAGAAGAGAAGATTACAATATATAGGAATTACAGATAACTGTAGAAATTAATGAAACTAACTACCTCTACCTACAGAGATTTAAGAGACCAACCACCTACAACTATAGACATTAAATGTCTACCTACCAGAAACAGAAGACAACAGGAAAATATCTAATCTACTTAAATACATTCATAATTGACCATTAACATACAAAATACTATTCTAACAATACTTTATTTGCCAAGGAGAACTACACCATATAGAGATGGTAAAGTTCCTAATGGGTACAAATTGGCATTCTGAAGAATCTTCTCAAATCCAAAAGTAGTGGATAATGTTAAGAAAAAATTTGGTAGATTTATCTTAGGATGAGATCACAATATTTGTGCTCTTTGAGACCAATACAAGGAAGAGGCTTGTACATAGTGGTACCTCCACAAGAAAGATTATTTGTTCCTCCAACCTCTTGCAATCAAGATTCTACCACAAGTAAGCATTTTTTATTTTTTATTTTTTTAACAATTGTAGACTTTAGTACTTACCATTCTTTAATTTCTTTTGCATTTTTTATTTCTAAGTTGTGTTGGTTTTCTCTCCAATTTCAATAGGTTGCAAGTTCTTCTTTGGCTAAACCAAATTGGAGTACATACTCTTTATCCACTCAATCAACCGTAACCAATTGGCTGCAAAAAGAGCAAAAGATTTGGTTTGTATTCTATGGTACTGGGTCCTTCACTTTTGGCACTCGTACTCATGTGGGTCCAATACAGGTCTTGTTCGTTGTTGGTTCACCCCAAGGTTCACCTAGGGTCCCTCTCAGGCACCCTAGGTTCCCTATGGGTCCTTTACCGAAAGACCTATAAGGAACCTGAGGTGCCTGGGAGGGATCCTGGGCGAACCTGGGCTGAACCCAAGCAAACCCAAGGGGACCCAAGGGTTGCCCAAAAAAATGTTTATGTAAAAAAATTCGCACTTAAGTGACAAAATTGTGAAAATGGCATGCATCATGAAGGTATGTGTCGTTTCAAAGGTTTATGAAAATGTCATGCATACATAATAACAGGTGCTGCCCCTCAGCCCCATTGCAGTCTCCACTCCCAAATCCCCTCTAGTTATTAGGATATCTTGTCACATAAGAAATTTGATTACAATGAGATGGTGATGAGGAATTGGGATCTAACTCTTGAGTGTGTTGACTTAGATGTTATTGTTGCACAACTTGCCAAAAAATATCTTTAGATGAGGCAGCTTGTACAGCACATGGCTAGTGTAACTCATTGTGGTTCAGTGAAATTGAACCAAATGTTAGAAAACTTAGACTTTGATGCTTTTAATGAAGAGCAATATAAAGATTATTAAATATTGATTGTAATTTTTATTGTGTATTGGCATTTGACAAATCATTGAATTATGAATTTATGAGTATTTTCAATTTTGCAAATTATGAATTACCAAACAGCTTCATATTCCAGCCGCAAACCTGGAAATTGTGCATTGTGCCTTTTGGGGTCATTTGGTGACAGCTGCAGCTCATCATCAGCTTGTTGCAGATCCGTACAGCACTTTGGTTGTGAGTGAAACATCTTGTAATTTTCTAGAAATAATAAGAAAATTGTTGGTTCCATTGATACCTTTGCTCGATAGATTGGCTATAATCCTAAATCAGCATTATTTATAGTCTGATCTGTTGTACATAATTGATTTTTATGCACATTCGAAGATCCTATTCTCACATTAGCAATAAATAACCTAGATCTGCATGTCATAGTTATCAAATTGTTCATCATTTGAGGGTTCCAAGGTTCACATCAGCTTTTGAGGGTTTGTATTTTCCATTTGAAGTTGTATATTTGGTTGACGACAGTTAGCAATTATCACATATTGCCAATCAGTATTAATTTCAATCACATTTTGGCATCTATAATTGGGCATTAGGTATTTGGTCAACATTTCAGTTTGCACACACAATGAGTGGACATTCGTCATCTCAGTCTGGTAACTTTCATGTAGCCATAGCCGAATACAAATCAGATCTGGGGGTTTCACATTGGTGTATAGATGTTTCTTGCTGCTGTCCTAATTACTTTAGCTACTCATCATTCAGATCTACTTCTATAATTGGTTGATTTTGGTGCATAAGGGAAAGATATGAATATTTGTGAATGTCAATCTTGCTGTCCAGCATTTATTGTTTGGTTGTTGCTATTCAAATTTTGTGTTTTCAAACTGATATAATCAGAAAATCCTATAACACTTGTCTATTTCCTGAAGAAACCCAATTGGGGGCATTACAGTTAGAATGAGTATACAATGAGTTCATGGTTGGAGGAAAGTTCTGAACTTCTATGAGTATCCTAGTGATGGTCAGAAATATTGCCATGTGTAGGCACAATCTCTTATCATCACATGTTGTAGGGAAGTTCTTATATTAATATGTTGTTGCTGAAGTGTTGCTGCTAAAGTGTCTTCAACTACTGCCAAAGTGTTGCAAAAGATTGCCTATGCCATCAAAGTGTCTTTAGTAGCTATTTGCTACTAAAGTGTATGATGTTGCCAAAGTGCCATTAAAGTATACATGTTGTTGCCAAAGTGCATAATTTTGGGATAACAAGTATTTTTATTATTTGACTAGCTGTTGGCTTATAAAAAGTCATGCTTATTGGTTTGTTTTCCCATGGACCAATATTGTTGGCAATCGTTATCATTGGTTTGTATTAGGTTGTGGTTATCAATGCACGCATGGTGGTTGATCAATTGCTAATATTCCTTTTTGGCAATCATTGGACTTCAGAGGGTGGTCATCTGGTTTACACTATGAATTAGTGAGCAATTGCACAAGTGCAATGTGTAATCGTACCCATCCCAATGCTACCCACCCATCTTCGTGGGTGTTAAGTAGTCAAATAAAAGGGATAAAAGAGGAACATTGAGACATTCAAGATGTTCTGTTGGCTCAGGAAATGTGACTCATTGTTTATTCAAAAATAGAGAGGTGTTTGCAGCAGACTGGAGGCAGAGGACTATTAGGGCTTCATTGTAATACTCCAAATTCCAAAAGATCGTTGAAATAGCATTGCACTTCGTGTATTGACACTATATACTATATAGTGTTGGGATGTTAAAGGCATACCCTTCTTGGAGTCTTTTCATCTAATTTGGGTTTTCCTCCAAAGAAAAACTTGTGTCATGTGTTATGTTTCTTCTGCATATGTGCTCTTTTATTTGTTTTTTTCCTTCTCGTTATTCGATTTTCATATTGCTATATGCAATTTAATCCTTTCAAAAGTAGTTGATGAGAGTCATTTGGAAGAGTTAATCTAGAAATCCATACCAAGTGAGTCATTAGGGTTAAGAAACCAATGATTTATGGATCAGCCTTCTTCCCTTCTTCTGACTTTTCAACCCACATTTTCCACTCTCCACAAACCACCATGTATTGTAGAGCCTCCTGCACCTCCAACATCCTCTCAAGCAAAATAAAATAGCTCACATATCTAGTCTTCACTAGCTTGAGGAATTAATTCTTGGAAAAATACCTAAATAATGCAATTGATGTGTGGTGGCTACATATAAATATTTATACATCTAGCTTTAGCCACCAACACTATCTTCATCCAATCTATTTTTCACATGTCTTTCAAAGCATAAACAGAGTCCAAAAAATATGTTCTTAAGTGATTTCCACCAACAAACTAGCTAGCTTACAAACACAAGTTCAATCAAATACCACTTACCTAATGCTCTAAGACATCCTTCTCTACGGCCTTCTTCAAGATTTGAATCTAAAAATGTGCATCCTTGTGTTTCCTAGAACAATCAATAGCTTTAAGAAAGTAGGAGTCAGTTGGACATGTAACAATAATATTAATTAGTGGTCAATGTTGAATATCAGTCCACCCATCCATGACAATGAAGCAACCTATCTAATCCATATTTGTCTCATGTTGTCCATATATAAGTTCACTTTGGAATATTATCTTTCGAGGGAGGTATGCCGTTTGTCTATTCCAAAGGGGCAGAAAACAATCCAATTGTTTTTGTTTTCTTCAACAAGCCTTTCAAATATGGAGATCATGCCACATTAAATGGAATGGCATGGGCATAAAAGAATTTGTCTACAAAATCATCAACGTCCTCTAATGCATGCAAATTCAACAACCTTGCCACTATACTTTGCCCATCGATAGAAGTAGCCTTACTCTTCCCACTATCAGAACCCTCTCCTCTCACATCTCTACTAGCAACAGATGACATATTGGAATACTTCACAATAAATGCTGCAGAAAAAACTTTTATTTTTGCTTCACTCTCCCCAACCAATCTAGCCATTTCAACCCTCTCTTCCAAAGTTATATCCTTACAAACCCTAACCCTGTGTCCAAGATCACCAAATAAATGGTGCCCAACCCTGTTGTAACTCCCATGAAAATCAGTTTTGCATGTGTGACATAGCCAATGTTTACTCCCCCCGAATTTTTGGATTTAGTTTTGCCCAAAATGGTGACATATTGCCATCGAGGACATTTGGCCATTCCCAGAACAGTTGAGGAATATTTCAAACATAACCAGTTGTCCAAGGGATGTACAGATGTCCTGCCCTTGTGGACAATGTCCTGGGAAAGCATATCCAGTTTCCCCAAAAACGGGGATAGCCAGGAGACATCCTCTACCATCTTGTTATCCCAAGACACCAATCAGGAGGCGGGGACACCAGTCAAGTGTAACATGACCAATACAAAATTCAGGACATTCAAATGTTAGCAGTTACTATCAGGTAGAATTATCTATGACTAATTGGTCAATTAAAATGGCAACCAGATTTTCATTTTTCCATGTGTAACAAAGCAAAAGAGTTGAGGCCAACATGCGACGCCGTGTGTGAAGATCACTATTAATTATTTTATGTATGCATAATCTTATATCTACTCATATGATTTGATTTTTATTATATATGAATTCACTCTTCAACTGAAAAATATCATTCAAATATAATACTTACTAATTAATAAATTATAAGCATATCACAAGTGACACTCATAATGGTAGATAAATAAATTCTCCCTAACTTAATATATCTTTTATTTTAACATAGATGAGTATTTGATGTACTTCTCTACTAGCCTTTTCTGAAATTGATTATATTTGTCCATACTAAACATATTAAAAAGGGAAGAACACCCTGAAATAATCTCATCCAATAAGGGGGATATTAAATGATTACAGAGAGGGTTGACAATCAATAGGAAATAAAAAATACTATATAAATATGATGAACAAATACCAGCTTTTACTCAATTCCCAATGCAGAAATCAAACAGAAGAAAGATTACAATAATGATGTCTCCATGTGGAACAATACATGACAATTAATTTCAAAATGCCAAAACTGGAGGCAAAATACTTTCACTTTTGATTGAAGGTTCTGTCTAATAATTCGAAGACCTAATGCTAATTTTACTAGAGAAAAATAAAAATAATTTAAATTATCCTTCTATGTGACTTACGAAATTAATCAGGGTAAATAGAGACAATAAAAGGAATATGACAAGAAGTACCATATGCATGTGTTTTTCCTGCACTCTCAAGTGATCAATCTGAGCCATGTGAAGCAAACCACGCAACGTATGCATGCGAACCTCAAGAGAATCATCATTCAGCATATCCATCAATAAATCCAGTGCACCATCAGCAAATTGCTCAGAGAAGCAACTGAGCCTTGCCAAAGAATGAATGGTGGCCAGACGAACCTACAAAGGCAAAGACAGATGTACTGTTTATAGCAGATACCATGTTGGGTATAAATGCGGCCTATGAAAAATATGTCTCCATGAAGAAGATATGCATGCAGGATTTTCACAACAAATCTACACCAATTATTACCTCAAAGAATTCATCCTCAACTCCATGAAGAAAAGCTCCAGCAGCACTAAGGGTTAGAAGATTCAATTCTTCACCACAGTCTAGGTGATCCCTGACATCTTCAGTTCCACAAGTTAATTTCTTTGTTGCTTTCCCCAAAATCTTCTTACTAAGAGCTTGGAGCAACACATTCTCAGATAAAGGCCCCATTTCCCCAAGTGCTTCAAGTGCTTCACTTCTCACTCTCATACTCATATCCCTTGAGAGAGTGCACAGCTGCATTGCAAGTGTAAACATTTACACAATAAATTATATAATGAAAAGTATTTGAGAATGCCCTGATATGAATAGAAACAAAACATCTGGTATTAGACTAAAAGATGAGTTTATGTCAATTAAATTCTAAAATACAAACCTTATGTCTGTAACATACAAATTATACAACATTAACTCAATCCAATTACATTTAATTTAAGGAAGTGAGATTTCTCTCAAAAATAAAGTCAGTCACAATTTATAAAAGGTTGAATGTCAACATGTCACATTTGTCAATCGAGATGAGAAACATTGAAAAATTCTGAGGGTTCGTGGCACCACTTAACAAGGCATATATTGCCTTTGGCTTATCCTTCTTACAAAACATATAATAGAGCATATTTAATTTAGCGCAATTCAATGTCAACATGTAACACAATTTTGGTCAGTGATGAATTGATAACTTTAGCATATACAAACTAGCATAGTTCTAGGTCAGCAAATGCATAGAACATAGGACGATTATAAGACACTGGAAGTTGTGGACATAACTAATAGGACGATTATAAGACGCTGGAAGTTGTGGACATAACTAGCAAGAACAAACTTCTTTTGACGGGAAAATCCTTTACTCCAATGGTCATATCTCCAATTGATGAAATTTCGAAAGTCTAGAAATGTACTCCAAATCTTGTTTGTTGATTGATCATGGTTCATACATGAATCTATGTTAATTTCATAAATGATGTTCTATCTTTGGGCCATCCTTGCTAATTAGAGAGAACGTTTATAAAATATAAACCAGCATAATTACATTTTTTCACTTATGAGTATTTCTCCTAGTGATGAATCAATGACATTAACATATGCAAAGTAGTATGTACATAGCAAGGATTTTCAACCATGAAACTTTCACTAAAAAGCTATGTAAACTACTAGCAAAAAAGAATGGAGCACAGTGAACTGACAAGTGCAAGCAGAGACTTTTGCACTAACTTTGGCCAAAGTTTTGAATTAAATTCAACCACTTTCTTACAAGTGGAGCTGTACATTCACCCACCTCTAACTCAACTTGGAAACCTTGACTGACCTAAGGTTAACCCAAACTTACTGTTTGACCAATGGTTGACTTATTATAGATTTCTTTCTCAGTATATGATGATTCACTAAGTCAAAACTTAACTGGGTTGGATAGTTATCTCTAACCTCAAACACCCAAGTTACGTTTTCATAACTACCTGGGTCTTGGCTACTACCCACTTGTTCAAGTCCTTACTACAACCCATGAGAGTAGCTACTCTCCTATTTTAAACATGTAACAAAACTTGACGACAACAACGTCAACTCGACCTTCTTGGTCAAAATCTAGTATATTGATAACATATTCAAAGACCCCATAATGATGAATATCTTTCCATAGAAGATTATATCTTCAAATTAAAGTTTTGATTTTCTTGGTAAAAACCTACAGTCTTGTTCACAAAGAATACCATACTAAAATTTAAACCTTTACGACAATAATATTGTTGGAAAATTGCAGAAGAAAAACTGACTTGAAATACTGATTAATCATCTTTAATCTGGGTCAAAATACTATCTAGACTTGGACTTCTCAAAATTTCTTCAGTTCTTTAACCAAACTATTCTTTTGATTCAGGAGTAATAACAATAAAAATGTGTTTATACACATGCTCATATTCTGATTTCTCTAAATGAACTATATATATTATATATGTATCAAGCTATTAAATTCCCAAATGGAAAAAGAAATAGATAATTTATAACAAGAAATAAATTAGACTCATATGAATTGCAAGGAAAAATTCAATCTTCTAATTCTGTTGTTTTCATCACATAAAGAAAGAATATTGTCTAAGCTTAATCTTTTCTGGTTTATTGGAATTCATCTTTCCAAGCCAACACAAGACAAACTATTTCAAAATTGGAAAAATTATGACTTAAACGGTGGTTACTTGCCTACTCAGCTTGGACAGTTGAGAAAACTTGTCTTAACATGCAAATCACTCAGCCAAGTCACCTGGCAAAACAAATAAGAAAGCTCTAGCTGCTGCTCTAAGATTGAAATGTAGCTTTTAGCTATGGTAAGAAACAGCAAATTCTTCCTCAACTCTGTTCAATTCGAGCCTATTCTCTGAACACAAAGTCTCTGCTAAGTATTTTCAATATAGTCTTCAAGTTAATATGCCTTCTATCCCAGCATGCAATCGTGGATACTAAGAGGATAACTCCTCCTCTCTGCACCTCCACAGTCTCGTGCAACCAGCTCCTC
>VDFB02080377.1:63954-168381 GCA_007258455.2 Sequoia sempervirens
GCATACCAGTACCAATCCCCGCCCCCATTTCAGAACCAGTCCCCTTCTGCTAACTATGTGAAGAAGGGATATTTTGAGCCTAGAATGGTCCAATTGCTTTTTGGAAGCCACTCTTTCTACTTTGCAAAGTTGATTGCAGAATTAAAATTGAAGAACAATGGTACAGCCCATTTCCAAGATGTTGTTTTCCCACATTAGGATTCCAATGTAAGAATGGTTTTTATGCTATGTAAAGTGGCTGTAATCTGATTTCTTTTCATAATTTCCATTTAATTTCATTACTGGTGCGGAGTGCCTTTGATGCCATGTCTCCCTCTACCCATCAGTTTCTTTTTGTGTATGGAAATTTTGTTGCAACCGCCACTGATAGTTGCTGTAGTGGGTGATTCAGGAGCTCTTCTATTTTAGTCTTTAGAGTATCAGTTTTGTCTATAAGGGGGATGCATTGGTGGGATGATACAGGAGAGCTTTAGGGACTGGGCTCTAATAGCCATTGAAGAGAATTTTTGCTGTAATCAAGCTCAGAAATAAGAGTGTTTGTCCAATTTGTTCTGAATTCTGCTTCTACTGTTAGTTTATTTAACTTCCTGCTCACAGTTACGAGCTGCAACTAGAGTTTCCTTGCAGATCAGAGAAAAATCTGCATCAATTACTGTAGTGAATTATTATCAATTGGAAAGGATTCAATTTCCTACACCTTTTGAGCATATTTCTTGAAGTATTGCAGCAGTGTTTGTTTTCATTCATTAGTTAATCATAAAATGAAAATCTTTATTGATGAATTGCAACTGGAATATTAAGGAAATTGCAGATCAGAAATCAAACAAATTAGCAAGAACCTTATTTGCACGCCTCTTCACCCAGGACCAACTTAACTAGGAATATTTATCCATTCATATGATATGAACAGAATTATAAATGATAACGTAACCAGTATTAACAGATGGTTATACCAGAGTGAAGTAGTTATACAAGTAAAGAATCACATCTATGGTGCATAAATTACTTGGCAAAATTATTACACCAATGCCTTAAGACTAACATAATTGAACTAAACTACCCAGGGGATTGTGGTGCAACAGTAATAAGGGGCGCATGTAAACGCGTGACCTAGGTTCAAATTTCCCTCACGCACTAAGGAGGCCTGTAGCTTTGGTCAAATACGGTACAGTTGTGGTGTAAGAATTATCAATGTATATTAAGGCGATCCATGTTTACAAATCTTGAGAATACATTTGAAGGTGATTGTGGTATAAGAATTGTGAATACATTAGAAGGCGGGCCGTGTTTACTTATATTGAGAATGTAGTCCAAGCTTAACCCTCACCGGCTGAAAAGGCAGTCCATATTCTCACCCAAGACTAGCTAAGAGAAAAAAAAAAAAAGTAAACATAATTGGACTCAACTATTAGCAATAACTAAATTGTTAATTCCTGTATTAGATTATCAATTTCTTAATCATCCACTGATGGCCTGCAAATTGTAAATTATATTAAAATCCAATGCAGTGTAAAAAGGTTAAACATATGCTCAAAATTTGAACTCTAAAGTAGACAAAAACCAAAATGATCTATGGATTGCAAGTTATATTACAAAAGAATCGCTGCAAAATGATCAAAAATAAGGCCAGGACCGAGTTCTAAAGTGGATTCTAATTAACACAAACTTGCATTTTGCAATTTAGATTGAAACCAAATGCATCGCAATAGGAACAAAGAAAAGCCGAAAACCTGAATTCTAAAGCAGTTCTTAAATCAAAATCATTTTTTTTTTTATTGCGTGCTCCTAGGACTGTCAGATTGTTTTACTCCCATTGATCACAGAAGTACGCAATCAGAAAATAATCACTATCAATCCCGACCCAGTATCATATTTAAAAAGCCAAGAAACACTCACCACTTTAATAGCAGACAGCCTTACAAGCTCATCCTTGTCCTGAAGAAGGGCGGTAGCACGCTTGTAGCACCCCTTGGTCAACTTATAACCCTTATTGTGCATACGCACCAAGCCATCCAAAGCAGCCTTCCTCACAGAAGGAAACGGGTCCTTCGTAAGGCCCTCAAATATCTCTAAAACAATGCCATTGTCATCATTTTTACTCTCGGATGTCACAGCCAACAGAGCCAACAACTTAACTCTCAGGCTTGTCTTGTTAGTACACAGCAGCTTCAATGCCAAAACCCTATCCAATTCCCTGAACGAACCCGTCTCCTCTGCAATGCAAATCAGGGAACTGACAATTTGGGTGGTCACAAAATCATCAAAAAACTGGTGGGCTTCTAAGTATTTGTGGAGAATTTCTACTATAGATAAAGTGATATTTTTATCCTTTGAAACATGTTTATGAACTGCAATGTCTGCCAGTAGTTTCAGAATGTGCTGGGCCAGCTGAGGATTGTTTTCTTGCCATAATTGATTTTGAAGAATTGGTTTGATGTTTTGAGCAATAATATGAGGAGATGCATAGTTTATATGGGCGCTAGTGAATTTAATGGTTTTCAATCTTAAGGATATTTCTGGGTCTGTAATGTGAGATATTTGATGGGATAGAAATGTATCGAAAGATTGCCTGCGTTTTGTGTTTTCTAGTTCTTCTTGTTCCAGAAATACGGATAATTTGCGCTTGTGAAGCATGTTTGTTCTTCCAATCCATCAATTCATTTCGAACAAGGATGAACGAGAGTTTCGAAGTTTTAAATCCTTTTCACTCCAAACTGTGTTTCGGTAGGAAAATATTGCTTTTACATTTTTACCGAATTTGATTATACAATATTTTTTATTTGATTTGTTAGCTCTACATTCATGCTCATGGATTTAATTTATTTTATGCAAACGGTTTATTAGGTGTGGAATATGTTCCAACATATTTTTTGGGTTTGAGTTTAGTAGGGGAGAGGGGCCCAAAGTAGGGCGGGAGTCTATAGTGGGGACGGAAGTAGTCCTATGTGGGCCCCACAGTAGACCGTCTTAATATGCAAATGTAAATCACTTTCACCCACAAAGTCAACAAAGGTACTCGATTCACTATACCATAAAAATTGTGTCCAATTATGTTTACAACTTGCAGCCATAATAAAAAATTAGTATAACCCACACTCCCCTTTAATATCACTACTTGCATTAGCTCACGCCTAGTATTTTAATACAAGTGGCACGAGGAGAACAACTATGAGTAGGGAATGTCCCATCGGCCAAATCCAATCCAACCCACCCCCTATCTCATTGTGTCATCAATACAGTGTTGAAATGAAAAGAAATCATTCATAACTGTCTCATATGTCAAATCCATTCGCACGGCAACTAGTTCAAACTCCTCTTTTGCCACCTACAACCACCAAAACAAAGGCAGTAAGGCCACCACATTCACCTGAGCAGCAAACAAAAACTGCATGCCATAAATACATACAAACTATGCAATTGAAGGCACCCAAACAAATTTTCAAATTTGAAAAAGGAGGACCGAAATTAAAGACTCCATACCAAACAGCATTGAACATATAAAGAGATTTTCAAATTCAAAATTGTATTTCCATTTACCACATCTCACTTTCATATTCACTGCAACGTTTTCCTGGAGGCAGACGAACAAAGAGGAGAAGAAGAAGCAGCCCCAATAGCACACTATCAACATTCAGGTACTTTACAAAAAACACACTGTTTATGCCTACGAATGCCAATCTCAAACTTCTTGTTTATGCCTATGAATGACAATCTGTTCAATGCTATGCAAGTGATTTTCAACATACAGTACATACCTTTGCTTTTTCATATTAACTATTCATGTCCATACGACAATATGTTTAAAACCATGGTAATGTTTCTCAAAAAAACCTATTACTCAACATCTGGGGTTTCAACTTACACTGTTTCTGAATGTCAAAGAAGTTCTTTTCATTTTTTGGGTTCTTCTTATGTTCTTACTGTAATATCTAAGGCTTCAACTTACAAAGTTTATGTATGTTAAGTCATTTAAGTTTGTTTGTTGGACTTTCAAAATGGTTGCCAATATAGAATAGTTCTACGCACCCTAACTATTTTTCGAGCATATGAAAGTGACAATTATATCAGATGTTTCAACTTTATCTATTTATGATTGTCAAGTAATTTATGTTCAATTCCTAGTATTTTGTTATGTTCTATATGTTTGGGTATATAAATCAGTTATTTGCACTGTAAATGTTTCTCACCCACTACATGTTGACTCAATATCAGAGGTTTCAACTTAACACTGTTTATGGATCTCAATGATTTTCAATTCCTTAGATTGTGATTCTAATACCCTATGTGATTGTTGCACAGGGCCAGGTAACTTTTTTGCATGGCAATGTCATTGTTGCAACTGATTCTTTCTAACTCACTATCTGGGGTTTCAACTAATATTGTTTATGATTGTGTATGACTGTTCAATTTCAACGTTTTCATATATCAAAAACTTGTAACTCAATATCACGTTGTTTCATGCTTGATGCCTCTTGATGAATGCCAATGAATTACAGTTATCTACATTGTTAGTTCCAATCGGCTTTATGGCATTACATAAACTACTTTCATTTCAATCAAATAAGTTTTAAACATGTCCAATTCAAACAAAATAGTATGATTAAATAAAACTTCAACACTTATCGAAATTACCATTATAAACTATCAGCTAACACAATAAAAGAATTCAAACAAACAAACATGCATCACTTTGTCTTTAAGGGTGTTCAATGGTGTTTCTTATAATTGTTTGAAACATGTCTCAATAATGTGTGTAGGTTCAATATAGAGTTGATATGAGGTCCAAGCCAATGAAGAAGAGAGCCACAACAAGGTGGCCTGCAAGTCAAAGAGGGGTTTCATTCCACCCTGAAGAAGAACAAAATGTAGAAGCGGAGACAGTTGTCGTAATTATTGTTGTTGGCAAAACAAGGACAGACAACTGAGAGGGGGGGTGAATCAGTTGTCACTGATTATTTAAACTTTTCAAACTTAACTTAATCTCAGATTTGATGCATGAACAATAAACCATAAACAATCAACACATCAGAAACACAAAGAACACCAAGATTTTTACATGGAAACCCTATTAGAGGAAAACCATGGTGGATGTTAGTCCACAATATTATACCCTGTTAAAAGTATAGAGAAGAAAAATGGGAATGTGCATGCATTCAAGCACACTGCCTAGAGCTCACTGCTCAAATACAAGAGGGCTCACTACCCAAAGAAGAGAAATACAGATTAGATCCGTAGGGTATGAACTGAGAAAATAGCTTCTCCAAAAGCATGATTACAATTGCAGTTAAGCATAAAAATACTCCTTCACACTTCGTTCAAACTTCTTCACACTCTGCTTTGCAATTGAATGATTAGATCATTATTCACACATTTTATCTTCCTCTGCTCTCACACACTTATGCACACACTACACTTTTCTCAAACAATCACTCTTATATATCTGCAACATGAATTTCATCAACAACTTCGTCGGCCAAAAGAAATATGAAAATATAAAACATATATGCAATGTCGACCCTAATTTACAATTAAATTTTTAATGTGAATCAAACATCGTCGGCCAATATTATGTTATGGCCCAAAACAACATCTTCGAGCACGCCAAACATTCAAATTTCAATCTCCAAGGATCCACAACACGTTACAACCACCATGTCGCCCAAGAACATGAAAACCCAAACACACATGAGAAAAATCTTCAACCACAAACACACCGATCAACGCGGACATGCCACAAAGATAGAGAATGATCTAGAAGCATCCACAAGCAACAAGAACCAATAGAGAAACATCTGCATCAATTGAAATTACTATAATCACATCAACTTCACTCAGGAATACTAACTAAAACCACAAAAACACTGTAAGAACAAAACTATTCATAACAAGATCAAAACTTCACGCGAACCACTGAAACTTTTGGTGGATAAACTAGATACTCTAAAAAATAAACCCTTTAGTCCACAACAATTGATCATTAATGTACTAAGCAAGACACCTTCATGACCTTCACTATTCCACTAGAAACCTACAACTCTTTCTTTAACAATTTTCTCAATATCCTCGACATTTACAACCTTCAATACATCAATGCTAATAGTGTTGACATCAATGACAACCACATATCAGCAATAGAACCACAACATCTAACAATCCCCCCCTTTGGCATTGATGGCAACACACGATGTGAAAAACACCATCAACGCAACTCTCAATCAACACTTACTCCCCCTTAGATTTTGACTCTTCTTCCTCAGCTTCTTCTACATGAACTTCACCCCACAAGGCTCTTCTCCCTATATAATTCACATTTTTTCACATGACTCTTCTCCCTCTTTGACATCAATGGCAAAGATAAACATTATCTTCCCACATACAAGCTTCGAACCACGTATCTGCACATCTGACTACTCCCCTTGAGTAGCAGCCATGGAAACATCAATCCGGATTAGAATATAGCTTTGAAGCATACAGATTGATGCAAGTAAATGCATCTCTAGTTCATATTAGGAGGGGTAATCACCCCTAGCATCCCTCTGAGATACTCAAAAGTATCCTTTGGCAACGACTTGGTGAAAATGTCTGCAACTTGTTCTTTGGTAGGCACATACTCTAATCTGACTTCTTTCTCATTCACTTTCTCCCTCAAAAAGTGAAACTTAATTGATATATGCTTGGTATTAGAGTGTAGCACTAGATTCTTTGATATGTTTATTGCACTTGAGTTGTCACAGTATATGGCAATAGGTTCATCATATACTACTCTGATATCTTTCAGCATATGTTTCATCCACATCACTTGAGTACAATTACTTGCAGTAACAATATACTCTACCTCAGTAGTAGATAGGGGAATGGAATTTTGCTTCTTGCTCAACCAAGACACCAACTTCTTCCCTAGGAAGAAAGCACCACCACTAGTACTTTTCTTGTCATCTACATCTTCTGCCCAATCCGCATTAGTATATGCACTCAATGTAAGATCATCATCTTTAGGATACCAAAGCCCAAAATCAATTGTTCCTTTCAGATATCCAAAGATTCTCTTTACAACAGTCACATGAGATTCTTTTGGATCAGCCTGAAATCTAGCAACCATACATACAACATTCATGATGTCTGGTTTGGTCTGAGTTTAGTAGAGCAATCCACCATTCATTGACCTGTATCTTGTTTGATTTGCCTTGGGAGAATCATCATTCTATGTTAACTTGCATCTGGTTACCATGGGTGTACCAACAGGCTTTGAGTCTTCCATGCCAAACTTCTTCAGTAACTCTCTCACATATTTGGACTGAGATATGAAAATCCCATTGTCTAATTGAGTGACTTGCAATCCCAAAAAATATTTTCATCTCTCCAATCATACTCATTTCAAATTCACTTTTCATTTCATCAGAAACTTCATACATAAATCATCATCTCCTCCAAAAATAATGTCATCAACAAAGACTTCAATAATCAACTCTTTATCATGATCCAACTTAAAATACAAGTTGTTGTCAGTAGTACCTTTATTGAATCCAAGCTTCAGTAAGTATTTATCCAGTCTAGCATACCAGGCTCTGGGGGCTTTCTTGAGTCCATATAGTGCTTTCTTTAATCGGCAAACCATGTCTTCCTTGTTAGTCAGTTGAAATCCATCTGGCTATTCAACATATACTTCTTCTTCTAACTCACCATTCAAAAAAGCTAACTTCACATCCATTTGATAGACTTTATAGTTCTTATATGTAGCATAAGCAAGAAATAATCTTACATCTTCAATTCTGGCAACAAGGGCAAAGGTTTCTTCAAAATCAATACCTTCCATTTGTGAATACCCTTTACATACCAGTCTTGCTTTATTCTGGACCACTTCACCTTGTTCGTTTAGCTTATTCCGAAAGACCCATTTAGTACCAATCACATTTTTATCTTTAGGTCTGGGAACAAGAATCCATGTATCATTCTTTTCAATCTGCATCAGTTCTTCCTTCATAGCTTCCATCCAGTATTCATCATTGCAAGCTTCATTGACATTTTTAGGCTCAGTTTTGGAAATTAGGCAATACCCTTCTACAATCCTTCTTCTAGTCTACACACCTTTATTCTTGTCTCCTATAATTTGATTCTTTGAATGATTCAATCTCACATACCTCAGAGTTTTAGGATTCACTTGCACTTCTGGTTCTTTTGTTCCTTCTTCTGTACTTCCACTTGTCTCTCCTTCTTGACTTTCTTGATTTACCGAAACAACTTGAACTTGATTCTATGTCTGAGCATTATTCCCTTTGTCTGAACTATCTTAGTGGTCATCTAAATCATATCCATAGTATCTAGATGATCTAGCAGAGTCCTCATCAACTCTGACATTTGCACTTTCAACCATTTTTCTCAATCTTTTGTTATAGCACCGGTAAGCCTTGCTCTTGGTAGAGTAACCTGGAAAGATTCCTTCATTGCTCCTTGCATCAAACTTTCCTATGTCCTCATCTCTCTTAATGTAGCACTTGCTTCCAAAAATCTTGAAATATTTAACAGTAGGCTTATAACCAAACCATAGCTCAAAAGGAGTCTTACCAGGAATACCATTAACAGTTACTCGATTTAAAGTGTACACAATAGTGTTTACAACTTCTCTCCAATATATGTGATGCACATTTCCTTCAATCATCATTATTCTAGCAGCATCCAAAATTGTTTTGTTCTTTCTCTCTACAACTCCATTTTGTTAAGGGGTTCAGGGAGCAGATAATTGTCTTTTGATTCCACGCTCTTCACAAAAATAATTGAACTCCCTAGAGGTGAACTCACCATCTATATCTGACCTTAGGCACTTTATCTTCAGACCTGCCTCATTCTCTGCCATAGCTTTGAAACTTTTGAACTTCTCTAATGCTTCACATTTTTCTCTTAAGAAAGCAACCCATATCATCCTAGAGTAATCATCAATAATCAGCATAAAATACCTTTCTCCTTGTAGACTTCTAATTCTAGAGGGACCACATAGATCAGTATGCACTAGCTCCAGTATTCCATTAGAATGATGCATTTTACTCCGAAAAGAAACTCTAGTATGTTTACCCGTCTGACATTCCTTGCATATTGTATTAGCAGGCTTCACTAGCTTAGGTAGATCTCTTACTACTTGAATGGAGCTTACCTTGAAAATGTTATCAAAATTCACATGACATAGCCTCCTATGCCATAACCAACTTTCATCTACTTGAGCAATTAAACAACTTACATTACCAGCACTCAGGTGAAAAATATTACCTCTTGTCTTTGTACCCGAGGCAATCATATTTCCAGAACTTCCAAGTATCCTGCATCATCCATCTTTGAACTGAAGATCATAACCCTTGTCCACCATTTTTCCAACACTCAACAAGTTATGCTTTAAGCCTTCAACATAAAGGACATCATCAGTGTTATGTTTACCACCAAGACAAATAGATCCTTTTCCACAAATCACACCAACATTGTTATCTTTGAATCTTACAACCCCGCCATCATATTTCTCTAGACTTACAAATTTGCTTGTCACCAGTCATATGATGTGAGCATCCACTGTCAATAACCCACTCATCCTTTTCTTCAATTTAGGCTGCAAGAGCTTTCTCAACTTTAGCAAATTCAGTAGCCACCAGACCATTTTCCTTGATAGCAATGAAAACCCATTCATCTTCATTTCCATTTTCTTTATCAGATTCTTCATCAGTCACACCTTCTTCAATAAAATAACACTTCTTTCGAAATCTAGGTTTGTAAGGCTTAGACCTAGGAACTCTTCTAGGACACCTTGAAGTAAAATGACCTATTTTACTGCAAGAGAAACATTTAATAGGCAACTTTCCTTTATACTTACCTTGTCCTCTGCCTTCTTTTTTCACAATCAATGCTTCCATCTCTTCAACCTCTCTTTCTTCTTCTTCAAGTTGTTTCATCTCTTCCTCATACTTGAATGTTTTTCTAGAACTTTCTCTCGGATCATATCTTTGCATGTTTCTTCTGGATACAAAAGCCTTAAACGTAGATTCAGTCTTAGGGGTAGAATCACCAAATTCACTTAACTCAAAGGCAGCAAGTTTACCAATCAACATATCACTTGTCACATTTGTTATTGATTTGAACTCTTCAATAGCACGAGCCTTTGACTTGTAAGAGGGAGGCAATGATCTGAGCACTTTAGCTATAATTTCTTGTTCATCCAGAATACCACCGGCACATCTAATACCCATCACAATTTCATTTACTCTTTGCATAAAAGAAGAAATATTTTCATCTTCACCCATCTACAAATTTTCATACTTGCCTTTCAAACTTTGTAGCTTAGCGACCTTCACATGTACATCTCCTTCATACAAAGTCTCTAGCTTCATCCAAATCTCATGAGTTGTCTTCAAACCTATCACATTTTTCATTTATGAATCCGTCAGAGCACTCAGCAAAGCTTCAATAGCCCTGATATAAGTCTCAACTTCTTTAATCTCATCAGGAGTGGAAGGTCCATTCTAAGGAATAGTATATCTATTCTTTGTAATTTTCTAGAAGGGTTCACCAATGCACCTCAAATGACACTCCATTATGGTTTTCCATAGAGAGTAGTTTGTTCCATCGAATCTAGGACTTCCCTTCTTGTATGATGCCATCTCGGATCACCTCAAGCTTTTAAACTTCTTCAGAGGAACTTGCTCTGATACCAATTGTTGGCAAAACAAGGACAGACAATTGAGAGGGGGGGTGAATCAGTTGTCACAGATTATTTAAAACTTTTCAAACTTAACTTAACTTAATCTTAGATCTTATGCGTGAACAATAAACCATAAACAATCAACACATCAGAAACACAGAGAACACCAAGATTTTTACGTGGAAACCCTGTTAGGGGAAAAACCACAGTGGATATTAGTCCACAATATTATATCCTGTTAAAAGTATAGAGAAGAATAATGGGAATGCACATGCATTCAAGCACACTGCCTAGAGCTCACTGCTCAAATACAAGATGGCTCACTTCCCAAAGAAGAGAAATATGGATTAGATCTGTAGGGTATGAACTGAGAAAATAGCTTCTCCAAAAGCTTGATTACAGTTCCAGTTAAGCACAAAAATACTCCTTCACACTTTACTCAAACTTCTTCACACTCTGCTCTGCAATCGAATGATTAGATCATTATTCACACATTTTCTCTTCCTCTGCTCTCACACACTTATGCACACACTACACTTTGCTCAAAAAATCACTCTCATATATCTGTAGCATGAATTTCATCAACAACTTCGTCGGCCAAAAGAAATATGAAAATAGAAAACATATATGCAATGTCGACCCTAATTTACAATTAAATTTTTAATGTGAATCAAACATTGTCGGCCAATATTATGTTGTGGCCCAAAACAACATCCTCGAGTGCGCCAAACATTCAAATTTTAATCTCGAAGGATCCACAACATGTTACAACCACCATGTCGGTCAAGAACATGAAAACCCGAACATACATGAGAAAAATCTTCGACCACAAACACATTGATCAACGCGGACATGCCACAAAGATAGAGAATGATCTAGAAGCATCCACAAACAACAAGAACCAATAGAGAAACATCTGCAACAACTGAAATTACTATAATTGCATCAACTTCACTCAAGAATACTAACTGAAACCATAGAAACACTGTCATAACACAACTGTTCATAACAAGATCAAAACTTCACGCAGACCACTAAAACTTCTGGTGGATAAACTAGATACTCTCAGAAATAAACCCTTTAGTCCACAACGATTGATCATCAAGGTACTGAGCAAGACACCTTCATGACCTTCACTATTCCACTGGCAACCTGCAACTCTTTCTTTAACAATTTTCTCAATATCGTCAACATATACAACCTTCAATACATCAATGCTAATAGTGTTGATATCAATGACAACCACATATCAACAACACAACCACAACATCCAACAACTATTCCATCAGGCAAGCGAACAACAACATCATGACATTGGGAATTGACAATGAATGAAACAGTTAATCATCAAACAAGTGACATGGTGGACAACCATCGTGAGGAACATAACGATGGCCTGACTCTTCCCTCAACCCCTACCCCACAGTTTTGGTTGGAATATGGATCTATGAAGGAAGGTAATGATATTATAAGTCTTCCATCACCCCCTGCCTAACCCTCTTGGTTGGTTGAGGGAGCTACTAATGAAGGTTATGACAGTTTAAGCCTTCCCTCGGTCCCTACCGAACCATCTTGGTTGGCCAATGGAGCCAAAAAATTGGGTATTGTCTTGTAGTGCAGAGAAGAGCAAAGAACTTATTCATTGCCTTCACCTAACACATTTTCCATACCACAACTGCTACATTACTATGCAAATTTGAGCAAGGAAATAGAGCAGGAGGAAGACAGAGCTAGAAAGCAACAAGATAGGAAGGAGAGAGAGCATAAGAAGGAGCAAGAGATAGTTCAAAGGATACAAGATAGGAAGAAAAGAGAGCAAAAGAGGGACCAAGACCGAGTTCAAAAGAAACAAGATAAGAAGGAAAGGTGGGACAAGATGGAGCAATAGAGGGTTCAAAAGAAACAAGATAGGAAGGAAAGAGAAATCAATTGGGCCCATAGGTCAGTGCAACGAGAAAGACATATAAGCAGTCCTACAAACCTGTTTGCACACAACCATGCCTTGTTTCAGGATATATTGAACATATACATCCCTATGTTTGGGGAGTTGAATGTCAATTCAAGTGTCAACCCAAATGTAGGTTGCACTCCACTCTCAGTTGCAAATAGTTGTTCAACACTGTTGCATCTAATTAGCACTCAATTTACAAATGCAAATGCAAATCATGTAAGGACAACTTAAAATACACAAGCAGGAGATGAGAACACATCTCCAAATGTTTATCTTGGCATGCTCGATTGATGTTGGGAGGGACCATCACTACAACTATATGACTAATTGGCTACTTTTTTGTTGTGTATTGTGGGTTGCAATATATAATTCAATTGTTCATTGTTTAATTTTGTTGTTGGGGACTAAAATACCCTGATATTAAGAAAAAAATTGCCTGCCACGTCACCCTGTCACTTGTGCATCGACCTATATTATGTTTTTTTTTAAATTGATCACCCCAGCACCTATCAAGCACATTTTACGCTGACGTGTCCAAAATTGGCCGATTGTTCCCTTCGCCCAAAAGTGGAGCCCACCCAGCTCCTTAATCGACAAACACATCTATGTATAGTGGATTGGACGACTACGTGTTCAGGACAACCTCGCCACCCTAAATGAATAGTTTTGAGCATTAATCGCTCACTGCCTCCTTCGTTACCTCCATTGACCAACTTGCCTTACGTGTCCCTTCGCATTTACTCGGTCTATCGGGCAAGTAAATCAGAGATCAAGGTTCATTCAATGCTCCAAATTCTCACATATCCCACTCATTCTCATTCCTTTTGTTTGCAAACATTCTCGACTGTTCGTTTGGTTTCGCATCGAAACTTGTTCGGCCATGCATTGGGTAGGCTTCTTTTCACCAAAGCATTTTTAGTATTAAACCATGTTGCATACACTGATAATTTTTAAAGTATAATGATACATAATTTAATACTTAAATGCTATTATGAAAAAGAAGTCTCCTTAATGCTATAACCTCCAATGTCACTACATTTTTTTGTCCTACAATATGTAAATGTTGTTGCCACCATTATGCACATGCCTATATTTAAGATTTGATATCAAATGGATCTACTTATTGGTTTATTAAATGGACATGTTTATGGGCCTAATTAGCAATATGATGTCCATGTTGGCAGTGTAGTGCAATTGCTTGTTAATGGGAGTCTACTTAATTATACTCAAACTTTGTTTATGGTGATTGCTTGATTGGGCTAAAATGTACAACACACTTCGCATAACTATTGCATGTATACAACATTATGCATTAACAACCACTAACAGTATCACTTGAATCTTCATATAGTCATGTACACAACACTAGCAACATCATTTACATGATATAGAATGTATAAAGTACAACAACCTCTTATGTATAATATAATGGAATTGGTGATGGGACAGTCTTGGCTCTTTGTTATTCTCGTGTCATTCGATGTATGAAAATATTGGCAGTGATGTAATGCAAGTGGTGACATATTAGGAGAGTGTTGGTTATACTAATTGTATATTTTGGTTGCATGTTTTAATGCTACAGGCCATTAACAATCACTATGGCTTGTATGTTTGTGGTATCGGATGTACTTTGAATATTCTATGACATGTAAGACTGTGAATAACTATTTGTGTTTGGGACAAATATAAACCGATTATAATACAATTTTGGCGGTCCAGTGATTTGAGTACCCTTGTTGACTTTGTGGGTGAAAATTGTTTACAATTGCATATTAAGGGGGTTGTATAGGCCCTATGTTTGGAGGTCCACATGTTTCTACATGATACTGTTTACAATTGCTTACATGAATTATTTTGCTTACCAAGAATATAGAATTGCTAGAATTGATGAGGCATAATACACACACACACACATATATATGTATATGTATATATATGTGTGTGTGTATATGTACATATATATACATATGTATATATATACATATACACACACACACACATATATATATATGTGTGTGTGTGTGTGTATACATGCATACATACATACATATAATATATATACACACACACATATATATATTTGTGTGTGTGTGTGTACATACATACATACATACATATATATATATGTGTGTGTGTGTGTGTTCAAAGTTGACCCGCCCTACTTCTATTCATCTGTATGTGCATACTTTCGTACATATATTGTTATACATATGTAGATATATGCATATATATATATATATATGTACAATTATGCATAAACATAAAATTACATATACGCATCTACAAGTATATGTGCATATACATATTAAAAGCATAGGTGGCATGGTCATGTGGTGGGCAATTCAATGATGACAAATTTTGGCTAACCATGAGAGGAAAGAAACATAAGAAATAGTAACCCATTAAAGACAGAGTAATGCTAGAAAGAAGCATTATTTTCCTTGAAAAATAAAGTGTGTTTAAGAACACAAAATTTTGAAGTGTTCATAAACACCCTAGAATATACACACACACACACACACACACACACACACACATATGTGTGTGTGTGTGTGTGTGTTTTCAAAGTTGACCCGCCCTACTTCTATTCATCTGTATGTGCATACTTTCGTACATATATTGTTATACATATGTAGATATATGCATATATATATATATGTACAATTATGCATAAACATAAAAGTACATATATGCATATACATATATAAATGTATGTACATATATGCATCTACAAGTATATGTGCATATACATATTAAAAGCATAGGGGGCATGGTCACGTGATGGGCAATTCAATGATGACAAATTTTGGCTGACCATGAGAGAAAAGAAACATAAGAAATAGTAACCCATTAAAGATAGAGTGATGCTAGAAAGAAGCATTATTTTCCTTGAAAATAAAGTGTGTTTAAGAACACAAAATTTTGAAGTGTTTAAGAACACAAAATTTTGAAGTGTTCATAAACACCCTAGACGTCGTACACTTCATCAAGCACATTCTACATGCACCAAGAAAGCCATAAAATTCCTTCTAATTAAGAAACACCGAAACAATATGATCAAAATCAGCGAGACAAAAAACAAACCATTTACTGGCAGGAGAAAGTGGTAGAGCCTTAGTCAGGTTAGAAACCTCACATGTATAGTATGGATTTTCCCGATGTTGTGTCTTGTTGCACTCACCTTTATCCTGCTTGTTGCAAGAACAAATGAAAGGAGGGATCAATCAATACATCACGAAGATTACACAAAGAATATTACACAAATGTAGGTAGTGCTTAGCTTAATACATAAAGAATATTAGAAAATTGTATACCTTTCAATTGCAACTCACCATCAGCGAAGCTTCGAAGGAACAATGGGTTAGGCTAAACATGTATTTCTTTGCATGCCGATGAAGCAGAGTGAACAAGACACAAAATGACAAGGTGTCAGCCGAATATACTATAATCTCTATGATATATATATACATATATATACACACATATATACACACACACACACACACACACATATATATATATATGTCTATACATATATATATCATAGAGATTATAGTATATATATATGTATGCATAATTGTACATATAATAGACATGTATATATATATATAGACATATACATACATATATATATAGACATATACATATATATATATATGTACACTTATGTATATAGACATAAACATACATACATACATATATATATATATTATACTGCCTCATCAATTCTAGCAATTCTATATTCTTGGTAAGAAAAATAATTCATGTAAGCAATTGTAAACAGTACCATGTACAGAAACATGTGGACCTCCAAACATAGAGTGTATAGGACCCCCTTAATATGCAATTGTAAAACAGTTCTCACCAAGAAAGTCAACAAGGGTACTCGAATCACTGTACTGCCAAAATTGTATTATAATCGGTTTATATTTGTCCCAAACACAAATAGTTATTCGCAGTCTTACATGTCATAGAATATTCAAAGCACATCTGATACCACAAACATACAAGCCATATTGCTTGTTAATGGCCTATAGCATTAAAACATGCAACCAAAATATAAAATTAGTATAACCCACACTCCCCTATAATATCACCACTTGCATTACATCGCCGCCAATATTTTCATACATCCAATGGAACCAAAACACCAAAGAGCCAAGACTATTCCACCACCAAATCTGGTGCAGGAGCACCTGCCAAAATACGAGCACATTTTGAAGTATTGTTTTTAAATCTTTTTGTTTTGTTGTGCAAGGTCTCAAATACCATTTAGGATGTGTTGAGGACATTTTTGGTGCTTAGGTTAGAAATTGAATAAATGGGAATTCTTTTGTGTGGTTATTTCCTAAGTTTTAGCAAGAGTTGGAAAACACACTGTGTTTTCAAACAGTGTAGTTTTTGCCATTCTTGGGCTCGGGGAAATAACCTAACTGATTCTTGGCATTGTAAAAGCTCATGCTCGACCTTTTGAAGAGGTTGGACGTTTGGAATATTGGCAGTTTTCATGTGAATGGGAAGAGAACAGTGATTTTTGGTGAAAAAATACAGTTTTCTATTCTTGTGTCTAAACAGCAGATTGGATGAATTAAATAAAGCATTTTTGTTGTTTACTGGCATGTAAAGAATCCTTTTTGAAGTTGTGTTTTGTCATTGTAGATAGTGTTTCCATCGCTTCTTTCATGGTAAACTCGGTGTCTTTTCTTTAATTTAGTTTTGACTGGTAAATGGAATAAAGAAGGAGCTTTAGCCCGCACTCCCACCGTACCAAGAAGCATGAGAACATTGGGAACGTGGATAAGCTCCTTTAGAGTACATAGGTTAGCAGTAGGAGTCAGTAAAGTTCCAAAAAGCATGCTAAATGACTTTTCCTAGGCGAGACAGTGAGAACCCGGCTAGGAAAAGCTTGAGGACAACGTAAATATTTTGCAAGGGAGTGAAGATTTTTAAAAGATTCTTTTTTGAGGATTTAGGGGAGTGTCTTGGCTCTGCATGGTGACAAGGAAGAGCCTGTAACAATCCGTTTTGATGAAGAAATTTTCACCAGTTTTGAATCAGCCTGGAAAAGCTAATGAAACCCTAGGTTTCTTGACCTTTTTGGTGTCTGGACAATATAGGGCCTGAGCAGTCTTGAAGCCATAAGAATCTTGGAGGTGAGGACATGTGAAACACATTTCCTAAGCAAAGAACCAGGTTACTTGGTGGGTTTAGAAGGAGAAAGCGTTTTTCCCCTGTTTCAAAGACCTAATTGGGCTTAAGGCTACTAGCCTTTCAAACACAAGAAAAGCATTTTCTTGAAAGCGATGGAGAGTTTGTGAATGGAGGTTGATCAGGAGCTTTAGTAAAATTATTTTGGAAGCCATGGAAGCTTTTCACACCCCTGAAACAAGATTTGGAAGTATTTTGGAGTTGAACTAGTCTTTAAGGCTAGTGAGGGCTAGAAATTGCATGAGAGGGAAAACACCAAGAATGCTTGGTTAAGGAAATGTGATTGATTTGAAACTTGATAGCAGGGTTGGCAGGGAGGACCAGGGGTGCCTAATAACTCTTAGGACCTATAGGTTGTGTGGTGGAGAAAAACACCAAGAGTTACCAGTTGGAGACCCAGAGCATTGAGCCAGTGATTGGCTTAATCCAACCCTTGCCCTATCAGATTGGTATCAGAGCAGTGAAAGATTTGGGAAAGCAGCTTATATGTATGAAGTGGAGTCAAGTGAAACCCCCACCATGGTGACAAATGCACAGTTAGCCAAGAAGGTTGAAGAGCAAGAGGAGGACAACAAGTTCCTGAAAGAAAGAATTGAGCAATTGGAGAAGGCATTGAACAATGCAAGGTTGGAAGGAATAGTACCAAAGGAAGAAGAGGTTGCAGAGGAGGAAAAAGTCCCTGAACTTGACCCTGTTTTGGAGGAGGAGCCTTTCTTGAAGGCATTAAAAGCCCTGAGTGGAAAAGGACTTGAGGGCATATCGTTGTTTTATGGAAAGACGGATCCCGATCTGGTCATGGATTGGATAGATGGAATGGAGAACCACTTTGAGTGTGATGGAGTCACTAAGGCACATAAGGTGAAGGTAGCAAAATCAAGGTTGAGAGGATCAGCCCTAACTTGGTGGAAATTTGTCCAGACTAAGAGGGAGAAAGAAGGCAAGCAACCCATATCAACCTGGAAAGGAATGGTTGCTAAGATGAAGGAAGCATATATGCCAGATGATTATGAGATCCAACTTCACAAGAAGAGGCAGAGTTTAAGACAAAAAGACCAAGATGTCAACACCTATATTGAAGAGTTTCAGAAGCTTTGCTTGAGATCAAATGTGGCAGAAGATGAGAGCCTAAAAGTGGCTAGGTACCTCAATGGTTTGAAGTGGAACATACAGGAAGAGATGGCTTTACTCAGCCCCAAGACAGTCCACCAATGTTATCAGCTAGCTATAAAGATTGAAGAGAGGAATAAAAGGAAGCATGATCAGTCCTCCAAGGGCAGAGGCAGAGGAAAAGATCAAAGAGGACAGCATGGAGGTTACTAAGGAAGAGGTAATGATCAAAGAACCCAAGGAGAATCTAAGCTTACTGAGCATGGAGGTGAAACATCATCTAGAGGAGGATTTAATAGAGGAAGAGGACCTCAAGGAGGTTCAAACAGAGGAAGAGGAGCAGGTAGAAGTAACTCCTACTTTGCCACCATGAAATGTTATCATTGCAACCAGGACGGTCATCCAGCTTATAGATGCCCAGAGAAAGCTTCTTCAAGCAATGAGAAAAGAGTAGCTTATGCACAAGAGGACACCATGAGTGTCGAATCACCTGAGGTCAGTCATATAGAATCAAAAGTAGGTGAAAATTTTATGTTTAACAGGGTTTTGATTAGACAACCGGTCAAGGAAGAACCCAAGCAAAGGAGAGCTTTGTTTAGAGCAAGGTGCAAGATATTAGGAAAGGTATGCAAGGTCATTGTAGATTCTGGTTCTACAGATAATATCATCTTAGAGGAGGTAGTAACTAAGTTAAAGTTGCAGAAGGTACCTCATACCAACCCTTACAAAGTCACATGGTTGAACAAAGGGTAGAGTGTTCTAATGAATGAGTAGGTGATAGTGGAATTCTCAATTGAAGGCTACAAAGACAAGCTGATTTGTGATGTACTGCCCATGGATGCATGCCATCTTCTTCTTGGCAGGCCATGGCAATATGATAGAGGTGCTATATATCATGGGAAGGAGAACACCATTGAATTCAAGAAGGATGGAAGAACCTTCAAGCTGCAATCATTGATTGAAGACGATGAAGGACAGTCCAAGGTTCCTAACATTATGTTGAGCAGTGGCAAGGAGTTCATCAAGGATCTACACCAAGGGAATGAAGGTTATGTGGTCCTAAAGCAGTCCAAAGAGGAAGAAAAGGCTGAGAAGACAGTCATACCTGAAACAGTTCAAAGGTTGCTAGAAAAATACAAGAGCATAGTGAGTGATGGAACACCTGCAACTCTACCACCAAAGAGAGCAATAAGTCATCAAATTGATTTCATACCTGGAGCCTCATTGCCTAACAAAGCAGCATACAAACTCACTCCTGAGCAGAACCAAGAGGTGGTAAGACAAGTGGAAGAATTGTTGGGTCAAGGGTTGATTCAAAAGAGTATTAGTCCATGTGCAGTCCCAGTTGTTTTAGCAACAAAGAACGGAGGTAAGTGGAGATTATGCACTGATTCTAGAGCAATTAATAGGATCACCATTAGGTATAGATTCCCAATACCTAGAATTGAAGATTTAATGGATTGCCTTGGAGGAGCACAGTATTACACCAAGTTAGATCTTAAGAGCGGGTATCACCAAATCAGAATTAAGGAGGGTGATGAATGGAAGACAACTTTTAAGACAAATGATGGTTTGTATGAGTGGAAAGTGATGCCATTTGTCCTCTCAAATGCCCCTAGCATGTTCATGAGACTAATGAATGAGGTGCTTAAGGATTTCACAGGGATTTTTGTAGTAGTCTACCTTGATGATATATTGATTTTCAGTAAGACAGCAGAAGAACATTTGAAGCATGTGGAGATGGTTCTAAAAAGGCTGCAAGAAGAACAATTGGCAATCAACCTTGAAAAGTGTGAGTTCTTCAAACAAGAACTTGTGTATCTAGGCTTTGTAGTATCCCAAGGAACCCTGAAGATGGATCCAAGCAAGGTGGAAGCCATCCTAAACTGGCCTACACCAACCACAACAACAAAGGTAAGGAGTTTTCATGGTTTAGCTTAGTTTTATAGAAAATTCATCAGGAATTTTAGTGGTATATGTGCACCAGTGCTAGATACTATTAAAGGTGGTCTAAAAGAAAAGTTTAAATGGACACAAGAAGCTGATAAAGGGTTTGAAAAGCTGAAACAAGAGGTAGCAACCCAACCTATACTTTTGTTGCCTAGTTTTGATAAGTTATTCATAGTTGAGTGTGATGCAGGTGGAGTAGCAGTAGGAGGAGTCCTTAGTCGAGAAGGTAGGCCTATAGCCTTCTTTAGTGAAAAACTCAATGAAGCCAAACAAAAATACTCCACCTATGATCTGGAACTTTATGCTTTAGTGCAGTCCCTTAGGAAATGGAGGCATTATTTATTGCCCAAAGAGTTTGTAGTCTTCACAGATAACCAGGCACTCAGTTACATCAACACCCAAGAGAAGTTAAGCAATAGACATTTGAAATGGATGGAGTACATCCAAGCCTTTACATTTACCATTAAGCACAAGAAGGGACAGCAAAACAAAGTAGCAGATGCATTAAGCAGGAGAATGTTGACAGTCCAAGAGATACAGCTGAAAAGCATTGGATTAGAGAGTTTCAAAGATCTCTATGGTGAGGATGAAGATTTCTCAGAAGCCTACAAGGTATGTTCAGATTTTGAAAATCATTTTCATAGTCAATATGCTGAGTATACTCTACAAAATGGATTGTTATTTAAGGGTAATCTGTTATGTGTCCCACGAGGATCAATGAGGGAAAATCTGATCCAAGAAAAACATAATGGCAGTCTTAGTGGGCATTTTGGAATAAATAAAACTTTAGAGCTGGTACAAATATTTTATTACTGGCCTAAGTTGGCAAGAGATGTTAGGAAGTATGTAGAACAGTGTGTTGTTTGCATGAAAGCCAAAGGGGGAGCTAGCAATGCTAGTTTGTATCAGCCCCTGCCTATTCTTAACAGACCATGGGAGTGTGTGAGCATGGATTTTGTGGTAGGTCTTCCTAAGACCAAAACTAGTTTTGACAGTGCTTTTGTAGTTGTGGATAGATTCAGCAAGATGAGTCACTTTATCCCTTGCAAGACTACACATGATGCAAGTTATATTGCCCATCTCTTTTTTAGGGAAGTTGTAAGAATCCATGGATTGCCATTGAGCATTGTATCAGACAGGGATGTAAAATTCATGAGCCATTTTTGGAAAACACTATGGAGCAGATTGGGAACAAATTTGTCATTTGGATTAGCATACCACCCTCAGACCGATGGTCAAACAGAGGTGGTTAACAGAGTGTTAGGTAACCTATTGAGGTGCTTGACAAAGGAATATGGACAAACATGGGATATGGTGATTTCCCAAGCTGAATATGCCTATAATGACAGTGTTAATAGAACTACAGGAAAAAAGTCCATTTGAAGTTGTGTATGGGATGCACCCAAGGGGAATTTGTGAGCTCTGAGACCTTAGATCTCAGGAGAATAGGAGTGGACATGCAGAAGACTTCACTCAGACCATGAAGGAGATTCATGAGCAGGTTAAGAAGACAATTACAACAGCAACACAAAAGTTGAAAGATAAAGTTGATGAGTCAAGGAGAGATGTGCAGTTTCAAGTGGGTGATTATGTTATGGTTCACCTCAACAAATCCAGATTATAGAAGGGGATTTCCACCAAGTTGCAAATGAAGAGAGTGGGTCCATGCAAGGTGTTGGCTAAATATGGCAAGAATGCTTACAAGGTGGAGTTACCATCAGATTTGGGCATATCTCCGGTGTTCAACGTTGCTGATTTGATCAAATATAAGGGCACAGTCAGTGATGAGGTTCAAAACAGTCATGAGGTCTTTAAGGACATCAGTAATGTACCCCTACCTAATCAAGAGCAGCTTGAGGCAGAGCAGATCTTGGAGTCCAGGGTGAAAAAGTCAACAAGGAATAAGGTATACATGGAGCACCTTATCAAGTGGAAGAGCAAGCCTGACTCAGAGGCTACATGGGTACAAGAGGATCAATTCAAGAAGCTTGGAATTGACCTGAAAATGATCCCTCTTTCCAGTTCTTAGTCTTTGTGCTGAGAGGGAGAGAATGGTGCAGGAGCACCTGCCAAAATACGAGCACATTTTGAAGTATTGTTTTAAATATTTTTGTTTTGTTGTGCAAGGTCTCAAATACCATTTAGGATGTGTTGAGGACCTTTTTGGTGCTTAGGTTAGAAATTGAATAAATGGGAATTCTTTTGTGTGGTTATT
Organism: Sequoia sempervirens; assembly: GCA_007258455.2. NCBI lineage: Eukaryota > Viridiplantae > Streptophyta > Pinopsida > Cupressales > Cupressaceae > Sequoia > Sequoia sempervirens. The sequence goes on from VDFB02080377.1 coordinate 87,061, forward strand.
TCCTAAGTTTTAGCAAGAGTTGGAAAACAGAATGTGTTTTCAAACAGCATAGTTTTTTCCATTCTTGGGCTTGGGGAAATAACCTAACTGATTCCCGACATTGTAAAAGCTCATGCTCGACCTTTTGAAGAGGTTGGACGTTTGGAATATTGGCAGTTTTCATGTGAATGGGAAGAGAACAGTGATTTTTGGTGAAAAAATACAGTTTTCTATTCTTGCATCTAAACAGCAGATTGGATGAATTAAATAAATCATTTTTGTTGTTTACTGGCATGTAAAGAATCCTTTTTGAAGTTGTGTTTTGTCATTGTAGATAGTGTTTCCATCGCTTTCTTCTTTCATTGTAAACTCGGTGTCTTTTCTTTAATTTAGTTTTGACTAGTAAATGGAATAAAGAAGGAGCTTTAGCCCGCACTCCCACCGTACCAAGAAGCATGGGAACATTGGGAACATGGATAAGCTCCTTTAGTGTACATAGGTTAGCAGTAGGAGTCAGTAAAGTTCCAAAAATCATGCTAAATGACTTTTCCTAGGCGAGACAGTGAGAACCCGGCTAGAAAAAGCTTGAGGACAGCGTGAATATTTTGCAGGGGAGTGAAGATTTTTAAAAGATTATTTTTTGAGGATTTAGGGGAGTTTCTTGGCTCTGCATGGTGACAAGGAAGAGCCTGTAACAATCCGTTTTGATGAAGAACTTTTCACCAGTTTTGAATCAGCCTGGAAAAGCTAATGAAACCCTAGGTTTCTTGACCTTTTTGGTGTCTGGACAATATAGGGCCTGAGCAGTCTTGAAGCCATAAGAATCTTGGAGGTGAGGACATGTGAAACACATTTCCTAAGCAAAGAACCAGGTTACTTGGTGGGTTTAGAAGGAGAAAGCATTTTTCCCCTGTTTCAAAGACCTAATTGGGCTTAAGGCTACTAGCCTTTCAAACACAAGAAAAGCATTTTCTTGAAAGCGATGGAGAGTTTGTGAATGGAGGTTGATCAGGAGCTTTAGTCAAATGATTTTGGAAGCCATGGAAGCTTTTCACACCCCTAAAACAAGATTTGGAAGTATTTTGGAGTTGAACTAGTCTTTAAGGCTAATGAGGGCTAGAAATTGCATGAGAGGGAAAACACCAAGAATGCTTGGTTAAGGCAGTGTGATTGATTTGAAACTTGATAGCAGGGTTGGCAGGGAGGACCAGGGGTGCCTAATAACTCTTAGGACCTATAGGTTGTGTGGTGGAGAAAAACACCAAGAGTTACCAGTTGGAGACCCAGAGCATTGAGCTAGTGATTGGCTTAATCCAACCCTTGCCCTATCAAAATCCAATTGAACCCACCACCAAAAAAGTGAAGTCGTTCTTTTGAGATGGAAAGTGTAACAGTGTTGCAGCTTATGGTCTTGCAACCACCCCACATTAAAAGTAGTCGGACTATATTCCTTCGCTATGCATAGTTCGTTCCATTCGTTAGACTCTCCGTCTAAAAGAACAACTTCATTTTTTAATTTGGGGAGTTGAATGTATGTAGTTCCATGTACATATGAATATGGAAGTGAGGCTTCGGTAATGGAAATTGGAATAGATTGAGAACTGGATTTTTTAATTTGTAGATCTCTATTGGTGGTTTGTTATGGAGTCTTTAATTTGTGTCCTCCTTTTTCAAATTTGAAAACTTGTTTCGATGCATTCAATTGCAAAGATTGTATGTATTCATGGCGTGCAATCCTTGTTTGCTTCTTGAGCGATTAACATATTTTTTTTAGCGGTTGCATGTGGAAAAAAAGGAGAAGGCATATATATTAAAGGCAGTGGCAAATTATATATGTGTGTGTGTGTGTGTGTGTGTGACTATGTGTGTGTGTGTCATACACAGACACACACACACACACACACATATATATATATATAAAATATATGTGTGTCATATATATATATATATATGTAATTCAGTGGCAAATTACACACACACACACACATATATATATGTGTGTGTGTGTGTGTGTGTATGTAATTTGCCACTGCCTTTAATATTTTGTTGTTATGCACAATCTTTAACTCTGCAATATGCCTTTAATTTTTTTTGTGTTATACCCAAATATGATAATGGATTAAGTTGTTTTCATTTCCATGTATGGTAGTAACAATGAAATAAATAAAAAATTTCATAGAAAAAATTGTTGTGCATGGAAGAACAGACGAATACAATTGCTTGGCATTCAAAGGCATAAAGAATTAATAAAAAAGTGAAGTTGTTCTTTTCCATGGAGAGTGTAACGGTGCTCGTGCTTATGGTCTAGCGTCCACCCCGCATTAAAAGTATGTGGTGCATATCATTTGGTAATGCATCGTTCGTTCCATTCATTACATTCTCCATGGAATTGAACAACTTCAGTTTTTTGTTTGGGGAGTTAAATGTCTACAATTCCATGTAGATATGAATATGGAAGTGAGTCGTGGTAAATGGAAATTGGAAAATATCGAGATATGCATTTTTGAATTTGTAAATCTCTTTATATGTTCAATGCTAGTTTGGTATGGAGTCTTTAATTGCATGGCATAATATCTTTGAATAAAAACAAGTTAACTCATTTTTCATATTTGTATATACCAAAAAAATAGCAAAGGAAAATTGCAAAGTGAAAGTTTGTGCATTGTCGAAGAAGCGAATAAAAGTGCATGGCAGATAACCCTCTAATTGTGAACCAGTCAAACCCTTTCCATGTTTGGTAGTATGAATGAAATGAAAAAAAACATCTTGCAGACAAAAGAATTGTGCATGGAAGAACACAATAATACAATTTCATGGCAGTATGTTCTTATATATACATGTTCATTGAAGGTCAATGAGCAGTAGTAGGATATTGTGGATAAAGACAAAAGACAAAATGACAAGAGGCATGAGCTCGATGCACAGAGGCTTCATGAAACATTTTGCACTCTTGACCCCTTCCTCCTTAATCACATCAATTGTTTTATGAAGCCTCTGTGCATCAAGCTCACTCCTCTTGTCATTATATGTACATACATACATACATACATACATACATACATACATACATACATACATACATATATATATATATATATCTTTGAAATGGCATAAAATATTCAAAATGAAAACAAGCAAACCCATTTTCATATTTGGGAATAACAAAAAATTATCAAAGGCAATTTGTAGAGTTAAAGTTCATGCAATGTCAAACACAGGAATAGAAGTGCATGGCAAAAAACCCTGTAATTGTGAACCAGTCAAACACTATCCATGTTTATGTCTTATTCTGTTATTTCATGCACAATATGTATATACATGTATGGAAAGACAAATACATATATAAGAACAGAATAATATATTTGCATGGCAGATTAACTTCGGAATGAAAACAAGGGAATCCATTTTCATATTTGGGAATAACAAACAAATATTAAAGGCAATTTGTAGAGTTAAAGTTTGTGCATTGTGAAAGAGAGGAATACAAGTACATGGCAGAAAACCCTATAATTTTGAACTAGTGAAACCCTTTCCAATGTTTGGTAGTAACAATGAAATGAAAAAGGGCATTTCGTAGACATTAATATTGTGCATAGAAGAACATAATAATACATAAATATGCCAGAATATCTTCAAAATGAAAACCAGTCATACCATTTTCATATATCAGAATAACATGAGAATATTATAAGGAAATTGCAGAGTTAAACATGAATGCAAGTGCATGGCATAAACCCTCAAAATGATATACATTAAAACCGTATGAATATTTCCTAGTGACAAGCAAATATATTGTATCCATTTTGATATTTGGGAATAACAAACAAATGTTAAAGGGAAATTGCAGAGTTAAAGTTTGTGCATTGTGAAAGCAAAAACCCTGTAATTTTGAACGAGTGAAACCCTTTCTATGTTTGGTAGTAACAATGAAATGAAAAATGCATTTCACAAACATAACTATTGTGCATGGAAGAACAAAATAATACAAAAACATGCCAGAATATCTTCGAAATGAAAACCAGTCATACCATTTTCGTATTTCGGAATAACATGAGAATATTATAAGCAAATTGTGGAGTTAAAGTATGTGCAGTGAGGAAGACATGAATGCAAGTGCATGGCAGAAACCCTCGAAATGATAAACATTAAAACTATATGAATATCTCATAGTAACAAGCAAATATATTGTATCCATTTCCTTATTTTGGAATAACAAACAAATGTGAAAAGCAAATTGCATATTTATTGTTCGAGCAATGACGACCACACGAAAACAAGTGCATGTCTTAAAACTAGTCAAACCCTTTCCATATTACGTGGAACACGTCTAATACTAATGAAAAGTCATTTTAAACCAGTAAAACCCATTTCATATTTCATATAAGGAAGCAAATATGAAAAGCAAAATGCAGAGTAAACATCGTGCAATGAAGAAGGGAATAGTAGGAGTGCATGGACGAGTATAGAGGAAAAGAAAACCACTAAAACCCTCCCCACATTTCATCCTATGCATCGGATTGAAAGAAAAAATTTCCCTTTTTTTTTTTTAGAAACAAAGTGCATGGCAGAATAACGTCGTAATCACTAAGACTGGTAGAAGTTGAGTGAGGTATTAAACATCACCTGAATGAGAAAGGGAGCTGCAAAGAGTGTAGAGCCAAACGAAGAAGCGCGAAGAGTTGAACAATGAAGTGTGGAGAGCTGAACAAGTTTCGATGTGAAAGGAGACGAACAATCGAGAATGTTTTCAAACAAAAGGAATGACACTCAACAAGATATGCGAGAATGTGAAGCATTGAATGAACCTTGATCTCCTAATAACGAGCCCGATAGACAAAGTAAATGTGAAGCGACACGTAAAGCAAGTTGGTCAGTGGAGGATACGAAGGAGGCGGTGAGCGTTTAATGCTCTAGACTACTGGTTCAGGGTGGCGAGGCTGGCCTGTACATGCAGCCATTCGATCTAGTGTATGTAGATGGGCTCATCGATTAAGGAAGCTGGTGGGCTCCACTTTCAGGCGGAGGGAAAAATTGACCAGTTTTGGACATGTCGGCGTAAAATGTGTTTGACAGGTGGTAGGGTGATCAATTTTTTTTAAAAAAATATGGGCCAATGCACAAGTGGCATGGTGATGTGGCAGGCTTATTTTTAATTTTTTTAGGTCCACGTGGACTACCACGTAGACCTACAAAGTCGACCCGCCCTACTTTGGGCCCCTCTCTGCTAGATGGTTTTATACCACATACTAACATTTTGGATAACTACAATCTTTTGACCATAGATTTACCTTTTTGCATTAATTTGTTTTGAAATTTGTTAAAATATAAAATTAATTAAACTTTTAAAAGTTGGTTTAAAATTTGATGCTTTCTTCAATTTTTATGTTATTAAATATAAGTGATCCATAGCATTATATTGGTTTGTTATAATTTATCTAGTGGTTTTAAAAAATTCGATGATTTTTTTTTTTAAATCTACATCCAATAAAATGTCATTAAGCAAAAAATTAGATTAATTTCTAATGTTTCTATATATAGATATCATGCACACTTACATTGTGATAAGTCGATCAAATGTCATCAAGAAAACACTGAAGTGTATCATAATATTTTTATGTATGTTTTTGCAGGCAAGCAAAAAGTTAAACTATTTTGTAATGTTCTATGTATGCATATGACAAGGAGGCAAAAAAATATGTGCATGTTACATAATGGCTAGTTTGTCAAATTGATATTGTGTGGTGAGGTGATGAAATTAATATTTTTGTTTAAGTTTTTGTTTATATTTAATGTGTTTCTATTCGCAATAATTTGGTACTTATGAATGCAAAATGCATATGCACATAGGAGGGTGAGGTGTGAGCAAAAGATGGATTTTATTCAAGCTCTATGGGTGTACCAATAGATATTTGTATTTAATTTTTATTGGCGTATACTTTTCAACTTTGTGCATGAGTGAGGTTTTCATGTGTCCATTTATGGTTGTGTTTTTGTTTTGTGTATGGTGTGTAGTTAGTCAAGAGAATAATTTTTTTAATGATGCAATGGTGGTGGTTGGTGTGGAAATCAAGTTTGGGGCTTTGTATGGTGAGGGTTGAAAGCTTACTATGCTTTCATATATTAGTTATTTTTGTGACATTGTTGCAAATATTTTTGTGCTTGTTTTGTGCAAGGTGTGTGATTGGTGGGGAGCATAAATTTTGTTTTACTTGTGCTTGTTTTGTACAAGGTGTGTGATTGGTGGGGAGGAAATTTTTTGTTTTACTTGTAATGTAGTAGTCATGGTTGCACTAGAGAGAAAATTTTACTGTCGTTTTATATAATTATTATTTTCATGTCATTGTTGCAAATACTTTTCCCTATTTAGAGACAAATGGCATGTCTCTAGAGGAAAATTAGAGGTTCTCCTAATTTTTCTTTGCTTTTACTAGTTTTAGTAACACATGTTTAACTGGTTGAAGACTTTTGCTAAACATAAGTAATATGTATCATGAAAAAGCATAAAATAATATTTTTTAACTATACCATTTTGGTGAATAAGAATTGTCAAGCACATTCAAGGGACTTCACAATATATCATTGTTGGATTTCCAAGTTGGTGATATCATCGCTGTTTTTCCTCAAACTTTTTATATGATTAGTATTATTAACACTTGAGGGTCATTCTATTGCATCAATATAACTTAGATTCAAGTTTAAAGCATAAACACATTTTTCTCTCTTATCCATGGCGTTGTAGCCTCTGTGTTTTTAATTTTATTGTTTTAACTTATTTAGAAAACAAAATCAAGGATGTAATTTTTTCCACCTAATAGTTTATAATTGGGGGCCTACACTTTTTAGGAAGATGTGGAAGTACCTTTTTGATATGAGACCTACAAACTTCTAAAGTCATATTGGTGCCCGTACATGTCTTGAAATAAATTTACTAGTCCCATAATTCATTAAGCATGTGATCGGTGACATGATTAATACCAATTAGCTTGATTTTCATTGGAAGATATATGAATTATTAACTAGATTAAACTCCTACTTGCATGATGATCAATTGTTTTATTAACTAGATTGAACTCCTACTTGCATAATGATCAATTGTTTTAAGTGCTCTTTATCTAGGTGATAATGAGTTGAGCCTCCAATTAGTCATAGCTTGACACTATTAACTAGGATTAGTGGTTTTCTCATAATTTTCCTTGGATCAAATTCTATTAGTTATTGCTTTTATCAAGGTGACTAGCTACACAAAGACATTTGATGAGCAACTTGTATGTTGTAATGCTAGGAAAAAAATGATTGTATTTCATTATAAGGAAAAGTGTACGTGCATGTTCCTCGATATATGAATATTATAGAAAACTTTGATAAAATTAAAATAATTTGTTTCCCCTAATTTAAAGTCAACTTCATTCATCCTCTCTAATATTTCAAACAACTTTGTAGCATCTTATGTCTTCTAATTTCATAGAAATGTATAACCATGGATTAAAGGTCCATTCATTATAAGGCACCATTGTCACCCCCATATCAAGCAATTTTTTTTGTCTTTGGCATAAGAAAAAAATTACTTGTGCTCCAAACCAACCACACACCCTACACAAAACTAAAAACACAACCATAAATAGACACGGGAAAACCTAACTCACACAAAGTTGAAAAGCATGACTACTAAAAAAAATTAAAAACAAATGCCTATTGATAACTTTTGTTTGAGGGTTTATTCAACTCTTATCAAAATTGAAGAGGACTAATCTTTGTAAATTTGGTGTTTTAGTGTTTCATATTTAGAGGTGGGTGGCATGTTTATGAAACACGAGGCTTGTGAATTATTTTCATTCTATAAATTTATTTTTCTCTCTTGCCATGGTGATGTAGCCTTTGCATTTCTAAGGCTTATTACTTTAAATTATTAAAAAAAATGTGAGTATAAGTTTTTTTTCTACCCATTACCTTATGATCAGGGCCTGCACTTTTTGAGAAGTTATGGAACTATTTTTTTATAGGATGCATATGAACTCCTAACGTCACATTGATGCCCATAAAGATATTGAAACAAATTTTCTTGTCCTAGATTTCACTTTGTCAAGACATTGGTGGCATGCTTCATGCTAGCTAGCCTAGTTTTTCATTGGAAGATATGTGAATTATTAACTAGATTGAGCTCCTACTTGCATAATGATCAATTGATTTAAGTCTCTTTATCTAGGTGTTGATTAGTTATACCTTCAATTGGTAATAGATTGACAATATTAACTAGGAACAATGTTTTCTCCATAATTCAGCTTGGCTAAAAATTTACAACTTAATGCCTTTGTCAGGGTGACTAGCTACACAAAGTTAGCTAATGAGAAACTTGTATGTTGTAATACTAGGAAGATAATGGTTTTGTTTCATTATAAGAACAAGTTTATGTGCATGTTCCTTTGTATGAATACTATAGAAAATTTTGATGAACTCAAAATAATATTCTCTACTTGCTTCAAATCCAACTTCCTTCATCTTCTCTAGTAATTCAAATAGCTTTACAACATCTTACATCTTCCTAATCTTATATAAATGTGTAATTAGGGCATTGAATGTCTATTCATTGTGAGGCATCATTGACACCTCCATTTCAAGCATAATTTCTTTACCTCTAGCATAAGCTAAAAAGGATCCTTTTTATGCACGACCTACATATTATAATCAATAAAAGCATTATAGGCCATGGCATTCATTAATAGGATTTACACTCCAAACAAACCACACACCATACACAAAACAAAAAAATACAACCATAAATAAACTCAAGAAAACCTCTCTTGAATAGAACTAAAAAGTATTCACTAGTGAAAATTAAACACAAAAATATGTAGGTACAATCATAGAGCTTGAATTAAATCCATATTCTACTTACAATCTCACTCTTCTACATGCCATGGAAAACTTGTGTGTGCCTCTACTTTAAATGCATTTGTGGCAATCAATGTGTTGCAAACTACAACACATGATATATGTACAAAAACATTAATCATTACCACACTGGACACGTCATTAATTTGATGATTTATCCATCAAGCAACTTAAGAAAAAGCTATTATTTATAAATAGGGAAGAAAATACTATATCTTTGTAGACACTTGAAATTGTACACACTTGACCACACTCGACTTTACCCTATCCTAACATTAAGTGACTAAGAAAAATATTTAATTAACCTTCCTAGTCATCCTTCAACCATTAATTAAATAAATATAAATCATTTATCTGATTAATCCATATGTTATCCCTATTATTCTATAGTCCACCTTTAATTAAATAAATTGAAATTTACTTATTTAAATCCAAATTCATAGTCATATAGTACAATAATTAAATAAATATAAATTATTTATTTAACCCCTCCTTTTAAAATACTTGCATAAAATGGCTCACAACAATAAAATAGAGTAGAGTAGTAATTCATGTGTACACCTTTTGGAAGGAAAAAAGGGAAAGGAATACGTAAGAAAATAATGATGATAAACCAAGAAATGTTGAAGAAACTCTAGGAAGGAAAGCAAAGTGCAAAAACTGAAGTGGCGTCAAAGGGAAAGGTAAAAAATGAACCCATGCAAGCAACATGATATGAAAAAGGATGTGGCCAAGAGAACAACAATAGATGGATCGACCTAATTAATATAGTATGGAAGGATGCAAAGGATTTGGAAAACACAACAAGAATGGGTACATTCTTAGGAAAAAGATTATCAAGATACAAGATCACAAAATGGGTAAGCGAAAATTGGAAATCTGGTCTAGTTTTAAACTTCCTACCAAAAGGGATTTTCATTGTAGCTTTTAAATCAAAAGAAGAGAGGAATGCAATTTTAAGATCAGAACAATGGAAGCATGGCGATAAATATCTTTTCTTGTAAAAGTGGAAACCTGACTTTAATCCATTATAAGTAGCACCTACAAAGGGATCGATATAGATCAAGCTATATAACTTTCCCTTCAAGTATTAGTCTAGAAAATGTATGTATGATTGGATATTTCATAGGAAAAATATATAAATCAACATGAAGAATAGCGAGTCTCTAATATACACAAGGATAAAAATAATAGAAATTAAGGAAATCCCACATAATGTCAAATTATGCATTAGCATTGGAATATGGATGCAAGAATTGAAAATTGAAACCTTGAAGTTCTTTTGTCTTAAATATGGAAGGAGAAACCATCTCGAGGCAGAGTGTCAACACAAGCTTGAGGTGCAATTGCAATGGAGACTGAGAGAAAAAGAAGGGATGGATCCAATTTAGAAACCAAATGAAACTCCTTGTGCATAAATGAATGACTTTGTGGAGAACAACAATAGTCAAAAGCCCCTGAACATAGTGAGGAGAATGAGAGAAATCAAGATGAAACTTGCATAGAGGATTCTCAACCTAAGAATGAGGAATGTGAGGATGAAATAGACTTAATTGACCGAAGATGTATAAGCCATACTGCATTGAAAATCTTGGAAATGGGAAGTTTCTAAAAAAAGAGAGGGTGCAAAATAAATAAACAAGGGAGGGAGGAGAAATCCCTTACAAATGAATAGACCTCTATTATGTTGTACCTTTTGAGGTCCAAGGGAGGAATAAATGATGAGAAATAAATAGGTTCACTACCGACTGTTGGGAAATTCAATCTCTATCCAAAAATGACTTGAATGGGTGAGATACAAGGCTTGGACAATAGCAACATGGAAATTTGAAACTTATATGCAAATCTGAAAATTAAGTTTCCTTAATATGGAAATACCATGATTAGATCCATCTTCTTTATGATGTAAAAAATCAGCCAACATAACATGCTTATAATCACCACCTTATGTGAACTTATAACAACAATAAATAAAGAATATCATTAGCATAAGATAATAGCAAAGAGGCACAAATCAGCAAAATAAGATCATTACATAACACAAGATTTACGTGGAGAAACCCTTGTGGGAAAAAACTCCACCAAGAAGAAAGCCCAAGTATGCATTATCATCACATAAATCATATTACAATACAACCACTTCCATTCTCCTCTTTTCCTCCAACATGGCAGCACTTGTGTATCTGTGAACAACCTCCTTATGCCTCAACCCATCCTTGTTCGTACAGAGTAACACTACATCCAAATGTTCCTGCTTATTCTACATCCAAGAGGTTGAATTTATAGACTTGTGAAGGCATCTAATGCACCAAACATGGCACCCAAAGATGTCTTTTCATTCCAAATGTTCCCAACCTTTGGATTACCTCTTCAAAATGTTAAAGGACACCGACTTTGGCTCCAATAATTTCTCTCCAACTTGGGTGCCCAACCATGAGAGATAAACATTACAATAAATGTAATAAATGATGGAAAACCAAGTGACACATGTTGCCTCTTTCCAAGCACCCACTTGGAGAATCACAATATTCACTCATTCATCATTTCCTTTATCTTTTATTATCCCATTTTAGGTGTCCACATGTGGGAAAAACAATATTAAATATTTATGTCCACAGTGCACCTTTACCATTGCTAGTGGACCCATCACCCCTTACGAGTATATTACAAACAATGGTGAGAATTAATAGTACAAAATATTTCCCAATACAACCTAAGTTCCTAGAGACACTTTCCAAGGATGTTGGAACCATGACATATGACATAAGATTTACAAGGTGGATGGCACCTAATCTTAACATTTTCCCACTTGATATCAACATTGTAAATGCACCTAGATAGGAATCACAAACAAGGGAAAACATCCCTTAGCCAAACATGTACCATCTGAATTTTCACCATGCTCTCATGCCCAACAAGATACCTGCAAAAGCAACCATGATAACCACCATCAAGCAAAAAACTCCTTCACATCCTCTAACATGCCACCTATGGAAGAAAAAGGAACATGCCAAGGTGAAACAAATTAACTGTCGCTGAAACTTGCACCAATCTTTACTTGAACACAAGCATCAAATTCAAATGGTAATAAAGGCTCTGAGTAGATGCCTTACCCATACCACCTGGAATAGCAACCACAAAAAATTGTAACTCATCCAAGCTAACCATACCTCAAACCAAGGTATACCAAACATAGATAAAACTTCATGCCATCAACATACCAACTCAAAATTTGCAATCAAGTTTCTGTATATTTATCCTCCTATCTCAATGCAACATACCAATGTACAAATGATCATGTTAGACAAGGCCAACTAACAAATCTACATAAACACTGAAATAATCTCATGGATATAGACAATCCACATATGAGTTATCCCACTGCAAGAAAATGGGTAGCTAATCCACAACCTGCATAACTTGTAGATCCAAATCCAATGAAACATGCAAACTCATCATCACATCAGTAACCAACAAACCAATATATCATAGAGGATAAATAGACATATACCCAAAAACTCAAGGCATATCAAGTCTATCTATAGTACTGCACATGGAGGATGTGGCTAACTCCTCTATTTCATAGTGTTAAGGAAACATACAATGATATGCAAATCCTGCAAACAAATATGTTGCAATACCTCTCCCACCATTAGTCTCCATAACTCTCCCAAGTTTCTCAATTTTCAATATAAATAGAGGCAGCTTCTCTACCTTTTGTTCACTCACTCATTCATTCCGATTCATTCGTAATTTTGAAGTTCTTTGCTGTAGTTTTTTGTGTAAGTAAGTTGTTGAGTGCTTTAGTGAGGAAAGAGAGATTGCTTTGGGAATTCACATTGGTTGAGAGTTTTGTGAAAGGCTAGACTTGGAGATAAGCCGAGTTTAGAAGGAGCAACAATCGTGACTGTGGGAATTGAGTTTGGGAAGTAGCATATTCTTTTGGAGCTATAATTCTAAGCATGCTGATTTTACAACTCCATTCTTTTTATGTTGAAAATTGTATTTTGTTTATGAATACAAGTGTTTGAGAAAAGATGATTTATATGCACGTTGTGTTTGCTTAAATGCACTTAAGTTATTTCTTATTTTGGATGAGCTTGCTTGAACTTTGGTGAAGTCTTGTTTGATGAAACTCTATTAATTGATATATATATATATATATATATATATATATATATATATATATATATATATATGATGGAATTGTGTGATTATGTTTGCTATATGAACAATACCTAGGTAGACACAAACCATATGTATGCTTGCATAGACTATAAATGAGGGGAATATTATTATCTTAAAGTACTTTGTTGAGGAAGTCAGTTTTGAATACGGACTTGGGTAACTTGCTTATTCTTGGGGTTAGGATAATTTGTGGATGGGAGTAACCTAGTTGATCTCTTAGTTATGTCATAACCTTTTTGGTTGAATGCGTGTTATGATTGAAAAGAGTATGAATGGTCAAATACCAAATCGAGCTAAGGGGTGGGTGAACATATGACTTCACTTTTGAGTGAACGATTATATTGAATTTTGGCCAAAGTAGTGTAAGTAGCCACTATTTACATTGTCGGTTCACTATGAGCCAAGTTTGCATACTAGGCAGGGAACCTCATACATGTAGGTTATAGCCAATGTATGGTAGCTCTAGTTATGTAGGACACAACACCATGCTTAGGGAGGCTAGTATTACGAGGCTATCAAACCAAACTCTTCATCAAAAGGGTAGGGCCATCTTACCAATTAGGTAGATGTGCGGGGGACTGTAGTAGATCTGTGGTTGGCGGAAAAGTGCTTGAGTGATGATCTCCCTCACATAGTTGGCGGCCAAAATTTGAGGATGTATGCCAGCAAGGACATCTGGACCATTTGTATCTTTGTTTCATTAAAGCTCTTGGAAGCTATGTATGTATTAATGTATCTTTATCTTTATTAAGAAATTGTAATGAGAAAAATGTTATCATTGCAATGGAATTATGTAATATGAAATCATTACTTGGGATTTTGTAATGTTTCTTTTGTAAATGCAATGGGCGTTGAAATAGGATTATTTCAAATGTGCATCTTGTTATTGAAATTGAAAATAATTTTTTTATTGCTATAAATTGCAAACATATATTATTCACATGTGGGTTAAAACACAGGTAAATTCATTGGGTTAAACATTGGGCTTGTTACATATCAAATTTTTGATATATATGAGAGTCTTAAAAGGTTGAAGGAACTAGAAAAAATTACCTTTCAACTATGTATTTGCATATTAAACTATTATCAATAATTAAATTGTTGAGAGCCAAGCGTTTGTAAAAATGTCAATGACTATCGTCAATGTATGGAAACTATTTGTGATTATTCTTGTGATAAATATTAATAGTTACAATTGTTCTAAATCCTTTAAATCAAATTTATTGATTCATTTTATGATTTCCAAACCACTTGACGAAATGTCTATGAGTTTAAGCTGAAGTATATATAATTTTGTGGAAAATTTTGGTACGGTTTATTACACAATATTACCAATGAAAGTGTCACTATGAAACAATATATGTTGAAATTCAAAATAGTAACATTAAAATCTAAATAGATATACCAATTTGTTATGAAGATAGAAATTATAATGCATAAAGACAAAAAAATAGGCAATAAATGGGTACACCAAAATTCTAAATGGGAATTGCCAAAATAGGAAAGTGAAAATGTTGAATAGGACATAAACTCTAAAATAGAAAGGTAGAGATGTCATTTTATGGAATAATTTGACTGGCCTTTAACAACCTGCAAAATATATTAGTCAACTTGCAAGCATCAGGGTTGAGTGAAAAATAGAGAACATTTAACGCCTTAGCAATCTAATTAGACACATGCACTCAAGGATTGCATATGCATCGAAATAGGCAATAGAGACATTGTTCCATGAAAAAATGTCCTTGGAGCTCAAAAATAAATTAAAAAAATACAGACCTACAAGCATAAAATTGGGTCAAGAGAAGGGTCCCAATGGGTGTGCCAAAATGTAGTGGGGAAAATGAATGAATATACAAGGAAATACAAATAAAATGGAATCTTATTTCAAATTCTACCACTATTTATGATTGAGAAAACAAGGAATGCAAATTCAAGTGCAAATAAAAGACCAATGCAAACCTCAGGTGATTGGATGTGCTCTTGTTGCTCTTAGAAGTTGAGCTACTCTTGGGAGTCTTTAATGTGACATGTATTTGTACATAGATTCTTCTTACTCATATTTGGGTCGAGGACGAGGTTGATTTATAAAGTTAGGATGATAGGAATGGAAGGTTGAGATTCATTTGAAATGAATGACTAAGACCAAATGAAAGGATTTTTGAATTTGAGTTTGGGAGGGAGGTACATATACATGTTGCAATTGGTGGATGGAGGGCTAAAATTGATTTGATTGAGTGTCTAATATTCAAAGTTAATTTGAGTTTGGATAGATAGTAGTTGGGGATGAATGACTAGGATTTGGTTAATTAATTTGATGACTAAGATTGAAAATTAATTTGATTTAGGATTGGTGATGTATGAATTATTTTAATTTTTAATTGTGAATGGGACGTTGTTTATCTTATCAGTGGGAATTAGGTTAGGATTTGAGACTTTAGACTAATTAATTAAATAATAAGATTATTTAATTAATCAGTGGAGAGAATGTAGGAAATTAGTTTAATTAAATAAATATAATTTTAATTAATTTAACAATAGAGGGAATACAAAAAGGTTGTTCCTAATTAATTAATTAAGTATAATTTATCTAACTAACTTGTGTCGAGGTGATGCAAGTGTGGTTAGGATGAGCTTGGGATGGTGTTGAAAGTAGAAAAAGTGGTGATGTTAGATGTGTCATTAGGATGTGGTCAATTTTAGGTGCCTATATTTAATAAATGTAATAACTATTTTATATTATTTTATAAATATATTTCTTTTGTAAAACTTGAATAATCATGTTAGAGATGAATTGAATAGTCATCCTAGTCATGTTTTTTTGTTACAAACGTACTTCTCAAATATATTTCAAAATTAATATAATTTTTTGGATTGTACTTCATTTTATTTCTATTTTTGTTTATATTTTGAGTCCATTCCTAGCTTTCCACTAGGTGGAATTGACCCAACTCTTTAGCATGCTCTTAAAGGGGATTTTACCCACAAAATAACTAAAAAGAGGAAAGTTCTCAATCCATTTACATGCATTGTCAAAATCTTGGAAAGACAAAGCAATACTAGGGACATGAGAATTACCTTGTGAGCTACTTTTGATATGAGCTTACAAGGGCATTTTGGTCCCATTTTCTTATGCATCCAAGGTAATGATCTCAACAACAACTATTGGGTCACTAAACCTAACAACCATTTAAATAAAGAAATAACTACTCAAAAGCAAGAAAAAACTTAATAAGACCAATAATCAATGAGAATAACTCTTACAATGAAATACTATTTGAAACAAAGATGACATTAGCAAAAAAATAACACTAACATGAATGTACAAACCAAACAATTCAAAACTCCAACACACACACACACATGAACCAAAACCTTCAATATTAACTCTACATGCATTATCTTTCTTTGCTTATCATTCTTTTTTATGGAAACAACAAGATTACATAGATGTTGGCATCTCTACCTTTATTTAATGAATTACATTAACATGAGGTATCATACATCTAAAAGTCACCCAAGTATCCAACTTGCCCCAAATGTGTCATCTTAGAGATGAATTGAATAGTCATCCTATCTCTTAGATGAATCAAATAGTCATGTTTTGGGATTGCACATGATTTTATTTCTATTTTTGTTTATATTTTCAAGCCATTCCTAGCTTCCCACTAAGTGGAATTAACTCAATTCTTTAGCATGCTCTCAAAGTGGATTTTACCCACAAAATAACTAAAAATAGGAAAGTTCTCAACCCATTTACATACATTGTCAAAATCTTAGAAAGACAAAGCAACACCAGGGACATGAGAATTACCTTGTTAGCTACTTTCAGTGTGAGCTTACAAGGGCATTTTGGTGCTATTTTCTTGTGCATCCAAGATAATAATCTCAACAACAACAATTGGTTCACTAAGACTAGTAACCATTTAAATACCAAAAAAACTACTCAAAAGCAAGAAACAACTTAATAGGACCAATGATAAAAATAACTCCTACAATAAATTACTATTTGAAACAAATATGATATGAAAAAAAAAAAACATTAACATGAATATACAAATCAAACAACTCATACATCTAAAAGTCACCTATGTATCCAATCTTTATATAATCTTTCTTTGCATATCCAACCTAACATTCATGTTTCCAAAAGTTTAAATCTTAATGACTTGTATCCAAAGATTTGAACCTTAATGACTTGTATCATTTATCATCATCCTAACATAAATGTGCATCCAAAGATTTGAACCTTAATGACTTGTATCATTTATCATCATCGTCGCCCGATTGTATTCCACAAGTAGATCTACAACCCTTCGAATTATAAAGAAAAAATATGCTTCCACATAAACCCGTTTTCATTGATTAATGTAGCCGCCTTCTGAACTTGACACACAGTGATTTCTAATGAGCCATGCATTCTCTTTCTATATACTCGTGAATTAGGATAGAGAGACGTCTAGATTGAAAATAATGTTCTGCAATCGCCACCATTGGCGATAGCAGGACCAGCCTAAAAAAAATAGCCCAGTTAAATCAATCGCCACCATTGGCGATAGCAGGACCAGCTTTAAAAAAATAGCCCAGATAAATCAATCGCCATAAAAATGTGAGCAATAGCTATTACTGCCTGGGAGAATGAAATTCATATTCTGGCAAACTAAGCTCGGAATCATACTGTGTTTCATCATCGGCTCTGTTACCAGGTGTGTAAACAGATCCTTCTAAATTTAACTACATTTTAATGAACTTTCAGTTGTGGAAAAAACTTTGTGGGTTACCTCTTATTAGGGTAAAAAACTTGTGGGCCACTTCCAATAACGGAAAAAAAAGCGGTTCACTGTTCTAACGATCTTCAGAAGGCCAAACGATAATGCACAAGACACCCACTTCTTATTTTATCTAGATTTTTATACAAAAGAAAGGTTGTTGAAGTGATCATGTTTTAATGATTTCCAAGGGCGCAAACAATAATGTACAAATCTACCCAGTGTATATTATTTTTCTACATTTTAGTAAGAATCAAGAGGGTATTGAATGAGTATTGATTTTTTAGCAGATTATTTACCGCCCGATTCATCTTGTTACGAGGAAAATGAAGGTTTAGGGTTCAGGATACAGGGTTGAAGTTATCTAGATTTCATATAGTTTTCTTTTCCTTTAGGCTGTTTTAAATATCATAATCAGAATATCTATTAGATCTAATGTTCATTTTGTAAGAATATGTTGTGAAAAAGTACATCAAGGGAATTTATGTCAAATGGTGTAAGACTCACTCTGTGTTTGAATAATTACGTTTCTATCATTAGAGAAGATGGAAAACGCAAATCGCAGCCATTCTTGAGTTTCTCATTGGTGTTATCTTAAACTTTCTACCCAAATTTTTTATTGGTGTCAACTAAAAATATGGAATGTATCATCAATCTGAGTATATCTTTCATATTCTGCGAAAATTTACCAGCGACATGCATCCATCACTGTACATGGGGAGCATTTGTCTTTAACATTAGGTGTATGGTCAGTAGGGCTTGAATCCGTGGCTTTATAATGGCCATAACCCTGTCTTGCCGCTAGCCTATAGCCTGCTGGATCTTATTGGTGCTGTTTGGTTATCTTTTTTTTTTCCTTCTTTACGATGCCATGTACTTGGTAACCATGACAATATGATCTGTACATAGCAGAGCAGGCCATTGACATGGCCATGGACAGATGAACGTCAGGAATAGGCTCCTTCAGAGGACCATGGTGGAATGTCTATGGCAGGTAAGGAAATATTTATGTTCATGGCTGCAGTTTTACACTTGCTCTTATTCGTCTTTTTAATCAGATGTCTTGAATTAGGCTTCTCCTTTGCTTGATGCCACTTGAAACTGTTCCCTATGTTTTGTTAGAGTTTTGCATTGCATTGACAGTAGCTATTTTTCCCTGATTGTTTCCTGCTTCAGGCACCTCTTTTATCGGCTCTTCCCTCATCAGCTGTTTTTTGGGATTCATTTGTTCAATTCTCCACAAGGGTATTTTCAGGTTTTGCAGCAAACAGACTTGGAGATAGAGAGGCCCATGTGAGACCAGATGCAAAGGATAGGGGCAATTGCTCTGTTTCTTCAATTAAAAAGTTTGAGAATTCTCATTGCTCTCGTGAATCTCTCTTGGATGTTAAATATGACAGACTGAATCTAAAGGACCTGTCTCAAGATTTCCTTGCTCAAATAGACAGCCTTCGCACAGTCTTTAAGGAGAATGACATTCCTGTTCCTATCTTGGAGGCAATTGCTCAAAGAAAAGGCAGTACTTTCACAGCAGATTTAGTTGGGCACATTTTAAGATCTGTTGAGAATGATTGGGAGTCAGCTCATAGGGTTTTTCAATGGATTGGGCAGCAGCCTGGTTATAGACACTCTCTAGAAACCTTGGATTTGATGATTCATATTTTGGGCAATGCACATCAATATCAGATCATGTGGGAGTTGTTTGAAGAAATAAAAAATGAGGCCTTTTGGATCAGACTCAAAACCTTGGAACTCATCATTCAGAGCCATACGAAAGCTGGAAGGTTAAACGATTTAGTGGATGCTTTTGAGAGGATGAAAGGCTTTGACCAAGGAAGTGGTACTGCAGCATTCAACACCCTGGTTCGAATTCTCTGCTATGAAAAACATGTTGAGGATTGCCAATTGATATTTGAGAGATTGAAAAATACATATTCACCCAATGCGAAAACGTTTAGCATTCTCATCCATGGATGGTGTGAAGTAAATAGGCCAGCAGATGCATTCAGAATACTGGAACAGATGAACCAGGAAGGTGTTCAGGCAACATTGGGCGCATACACGTCCCTTATTGAGTCTCTTTGTGCAAAAGGCAGGAAGGACATGGCAAAAATGTTATTTAATCAGATGAAAAGTAGCATTCTTAGTAATTTTAAAGAATCAAAAGATATAAATAGAACTTCAGGGAACATTTCTACATTGAATGAACTAACCCCGGCTCTTGATTTTGCAGCATACAATTGCTTGATTACATGCCTCTGTATGCTAGGTGAAGTAGACGATGCATGTGAATTCTTGGAGAGAATGGTTAGACAGGGCTTCACTCCATATGCAAAGATATACAGCTGTGTTTTTGAACAGCTTTGCAGAAAAAGAAAGTCTAAAGAAGCCTTTGAACTGTATAATAGGGTTTCTGGAACTGTCTTTTTCCCGAGCCTTAAGGTTCATGACAGTTTGCTCGACATGTTTTTATCTACTGGGCATGTGGACATGGCATTTCATATTTGGAATGAAATGCAAGAAAAAGGTTATAATTGTGGATGTCAGAGTTACAGTGTGCTAATAGATGGTCTTTGTTATAATGGTCTCCTTATAGAAGCATTTGAGCATTTTGCAAAAATGCTAGAGAAGGGAATTGTGCCACGCTATCAATCCTATAGGATTTTACGTTCTGGTTTTCTAAAAGTTCGCAACATGGAAAAGCTTAATGAGCTTGAAGAGACAATCAAGCAACTTGATAAACTAGGTACTTTTTATTTCAAATTGCATTTTTTTATAAAGATAAACTAACTTGAAGATTCTGGTATTCATTGTATTAGTTTAACAATTGGGATGTTTGTTAGTTGCATTTTAATTGCTGACCAAACTTCTTACCCAGGTATACAGCTAGTAATTCACAGGAAACAATGACACAAAGTGATTAGAAGTTAATGACAGTTAAGGAAAATGGATGCTGATTTGAATAATAATTAATCAGTTATTATCTGTATTGGTGAGCTGTGGGAAGCAGCTAGCAAATGTGGTCCTCTGCCTAGTCTTTTAAAAGTGCTGTTGGGGCCTGCATGGCAGAAAGCTCAAATTGAAAGTATCAAAGCAACACCACTTCCTGGGTATGCTTTCCTAACCTTTTGCGATGGAATATTGTAATGTTACCATAGATTATTTTGACTATTCAGAGTGATAGATTGTGAATTACTTGAGGTTGCTTTTTGATACCAAAATTTCCAATTTTAAGGGTTTGCAGGTGATGTGGGCAGCTTTCATCATGAGACACAACAAAGATCCTAGAATCATTTTTCATCAATACCAGTTGCGTACACGTGCTTTTCTGTGCCATTGAGTCTTGCTGTGACTTGGAGAAAAGGCAACAATATTCTTTGTGATTGTGCACTCCAAGAAACTGCTACATCGAGGTTTTGCAGGTCAACAGAAGACCTTTTTGATCCATCTGAGGTGCAAGACTTGGAGGTTGAAGAGGCCCTGAGAATGCTTGAGAATAATTACTAACAATGATTAGGAAATGGAGACATGCCTGGTTTTGATTTCTGAGTATAACATATACTGACACGGTTCTGAGGTAGCTTTCCTGCACACTATCTGAAGCTAGAAAAACACAGAGGTATATTCAGAGCTTCTAAAAGGAAGCAATACTAAGAAACTGGCCTCTTCTTGTAACTGGGAGATACTGACTATTGTTCATTGTTTTCATATTTGAATGTACTAACACTAATTCAAAATCACTTATTATTTGTCCTGATAAAAATTTCCAGATTTCCACTGCTCTTCCAATAACAGAATCAAAGCTCTTTTTTAGATTGTTACAGCTTGATTAGATCCTGAGCAGATGTGTCAATAAAGCTATCCTATTCGTCAAATTTTTGCATTCATTTTACAATTTCCTAAATTAAAATTACATTTTTATTACCTTCTAGGATTAGATTGCTATAATTATTTAATAGAAGTTTACAGTTCGTATCAACTCCTGATATTTAAAACAATCAAGCTTCATAGATTTCATGGTCTCTTTAATTATCAACAAAATTCTTTTTCAATATGTTTTTGCCCCAGTGTATTATCTTCCTGTGAGTTATTATTACTCATCAGTGATAGCAACAGTTTACCTACAATCATTATGTAAACCTGGTTCCACAAGATCCATTTTTTGTCTCAATATCTGCTCTTGCATGAAAGTCTCCTCCCAGGTATAGACAATTTTCCAGCCAATTTGATCTCAGTTTCATATCACATCTCAGTGATGTACCATTCATTTAACACAATCTTTCCATGTTATTACTTAAGATGTTCCCTCAAAGGTCATATTCCCAATGCTGATATTGTCATGGTTGGTTCATCTTCTTGCTTAGAGCATGTGCATATTGAAAGGGAAAAATAGAAAAGCATGCAAATGATATATTTATGGACCCAAATTACTTATACAAAATACAAGTTTGAAGAAGCAAAGAACATAAAGAAAAAACAAGTAAGAAGAAGTAAATGAGAAGATAATAATCATGGGAGGAAAGTTTTTCAGGTGTGTGCTTCCAATTGCTAAAAGCAAATCAATGGCTAACACGTCTCTTATCCATGAAAGCAAATCTATAGTAATAGGTTGGGTTGAGATGAAAATAATATTTTGAAAATGCTGGAAAGAGAAAATAAGAGAGCTGGAAAGTCTAGGAAAGGATAGACAAGCTTGAACAACTTTAGTGCCTCTGGACCATGTACTGAAAAATGAAAAGCAATTTTTTTAATTGGCAACCTTAGAGATAAAAAAAAAATTGCACACTAAACGATCAGATAATTTGTTTAAATATCTCTATAAAAGTAAGCAGAAAGATGGTGAGGGCATGCCTTAGTGATTGAAGTATCTGTCTTTACCAAATAAGAAAGAGGAGTGCACAACCTGTTCAACTAGTGATGTCAGTGATCCAATTTTCATTTAGTCGGACTGCCAAAATGGGTAAGTGATCTAAGATTGTTGTATGTGTCAGTCAGTGTTGATTCACTCTATTGGAGATGTTGATATAGTGTTAAAATTTTGAATAAAAACATTAGCATCTTACTGGTATTGAAGAAGCAGAAGCTTTTCACATAATCTGTGGGAAGAAAAATCAGTGTCTAGGTAGATGGTAGGGTTAAAGAGGAAGATAAGCAAGGTTCAGGTTGAAACAACTCGACCTTATAATATTCATTAAATAAAGGAAACCCCAAAAGGATGAACATGGAACAAGCATTTGAGGCAACCAGTTGTTCTGCAGATCACTCTGTTGAGCAATACTTTTGATTGGTAATTTTGAACTGCATTATTGGGTAGAATGGAGAATGTAAGGGGTTCCACTCTGAATTGAAAGAAAAATATTGTAGTTTCATTTGAGCATCATATTGCACTTCTACAGGAAGAAACAGAAGGAATAAAGAAAGGTCATCTGATTCCCTTAATAGTCTATGTGGAGTAAATTATTGATGATGGTGAACAATATGGACAAGGATTTCAAATATGCTGTCTCAACAATCTTGTAAAGCTTTATTAAGACACAATTAGTGACACATGCGGATTGAAACAACAGTTTGGAATCCTCTGGATTTTGAATGAAAGAAAATTAATTGTGAGTTAATCTAGAAGGGGTGGAAACTAGAAAGTTGATATGGCAATATCCTGGAATTGGAGTGTACAAGCAATTTTAGACTTTGGAAGAAAACATTCACATAAAGATGACATGTTTGGTTTTGGAACAGAAAGGTTGACAGATCTAGTCATTGGTTACACATATAACTTAGAAGTTTACTCAACAGATTTTAAGGGGAGCAAAGCAAAGGAAGTAAGGGAAAAATAAATAAATGTAATTTTACACATAATATAGATTTAAACACAGTGCAAAATTGTTTGATAATAGGAGGAGGGAGAGTTTGGTATGTAGAGAATGGTTTGTTGAGCACTGTGGGAGGATAAATTATACCCTTAAAAGAGGGACAGATCTAAGGGGACTCCTTTATTACTTACAGTTATCATTAAAAGGGAAGACTACATTTTAAGTTGCAATAAATTTTTTTTTAATCAAAAACTTGAGTCAGTTGATTCATTTTTGTAAAGCAGATTTGTGTTAAACATACCCTAAGTTGTTTCTCTAATATAATGGGACATTACAGTTTATGTGAAATATTTAGCAAAATAAATACCATGGAGACAGTTTTGCCTTGAAATATCTCTCCTCAGTCAAATCACATTTATAGTTCAAATACCATCAACTTCAGCGGAGTGCAAATTTAACCCCAGAAAGCTTGTGTTAAATAGAACAATCAGAATGTCTTACCTCATGTACAAAAGTCAAATTTTTTTTGCCATGGAAACAAAAGTTAATGCATGGTTTGAAAATTGAGATTTCTAGAATCTTTCAGATCTGTGCCTTTTTTGAGACATCGAAACTTTTCCAGTTGTGCTCTAGATTTTCCTCTGTGAGATGCTGTTTCTCTTTTTGCTTCTCTTTGCTTTCTAGCCTACAATATCCAGAATAACCTGTTCATGCATATACTGAAGAAAAAACTCAGTAGGTATTTGTCATTTTTTTGTATTTGTTATGTGGTAATCAGATTTGTTAACCAGATATAGAAGAGTCTTTTGGTTTATCTAATCCTCTTCTAAAGTGTTACACTTAATGAATATGTACCAATAATGCATTTTCAGGTCATTGCAGACAATATACGAGATTTTGTCTGTTCAGAAACTGCTACTAACCTAATTAATTATATAACTAGCTATTAATGGTTGGCAGCAACGGTCATGACCCTTTTTGGCTTGTAGTACATGACTTATTGGACTTTCCCTTGATCTCTAGCTATGCCCTTCATATTCACTGTCCAGAATACATATTTTATGATATATATTTTTTCAATAATGTAGCACGTACATATTTACTGACATATCTAGTAGATATGCGACAGAAACATGAAGGCATTATTCCTAATTTTGACTCCAGATCCAAGTTTATATGTTGTATAGATCTTTTTGAAATTATATATCTTCTTATAAATTATAGCGCAGGCTTGCAGTTATGGAAAGCAGCTAATGCCTTTGTGGGCTTGACTACTGGTTTGGAGTTGGTTGTTGACTTTGCTTGGAATATTAATTTCATCAAACACAGGTTTCAGCTTTCTATCTATCCAACGACTGTATATGGAAATCTGGATCATCCAAGACTTCAGTGATCTGATGCTATGTACTATTTGTTTTTCAGTTAGGTAAGAGTATTGGTCAGTTTTCAGGTGATATATTTTGACAGACCTCTCAGGCATATATGACAAACCAAAAACTGGGCATAAAGGTGTATTTTGTGCATTATCAGTAGTATTGTGTAATTTCATTATAAACTTATGTGCCGGTTAGTCCTTGGGTATGGACAAGTTAATAAATGAAACATGACTGGTTCCCAGAGCAAGTGATCCTTTCGTATGCTTTTAGTCACATTATCTTACTCATCTGATAGATTATATCCAAATTCTAAGGTATTTATAGAAAAGAAATGCCAGCTTATGATAGTTTTTTGAGTAGAATAACTTCTGTTTGTTATACATTTTTGTGTTGGTATTTTTATGTATATTTCTCAATGTTAATATAGGTAAGGTATCTTGAAATGGTGCACTGGCCACCCTCTATTTCAACTGGAAGACGTGCTTGACATATTGCCTCCTTGCAAGTTGTCCTTAAGGTTCGTATGCTGGTCAATTTTGCTTTCTTATGTAATGTAGTTGAAATTCGTAGTATAATGATGATTAAGTTTCTTCTGGTTCTTAATGCAGGAGAGTGAGTTTTGTTCTCAAAAACTTTTGTGATTTGGTTTCTTTGCATTATGCTATTTTTGTTTGTCATCACGGACATCTGCTTCTTAATATATTTGAGTGTATTCTCTTTGGACACATTAGTTTTCTTTTGCACAGTCTTGTTAGTCTTTTTGTTTCTTCTAAATATACAATTAACTGTAAAAATGGGCCTTGTACCAAGCTATGCTCTTTTTCTTCATTTCCTCAATCTCCTCACAGATTCTCTCCTTGCAAGGTGTCTTAAGGTTTCTCTACATTTTTTTATGAAATGATCTGATTTTAATAACATGGCAATGATCCCGGTTTCTTTTGGGCATCAAATTCTGAGTTTGAGAGCTACAGAATAACTATTAGTTCCCAGTATAAAATTGTAAAACTATTTTCATCCAGAGGGAGTGAACACAAGAATTTACCAAAATTGGGTCATCGAGATGTCATATTCTTTTGAAAACTTGGAATACATCATCAGTTCTATCTCTAGTATGTTACAACTAATTTATTATGGTAGTCAGAAATTATTTTCATGACATAAGTGGCACAAAACTTTGTGCCCAAATCATGTGCTAAAAGCTGTGTTCCAGAAACCATGTACCAAAATTGTGTTCCAAAACTGTGTGCCAAACCCATGTTCTGGAAAGTGAATTGCACACTCTCTCAACATTCTACCACCTGAAAATTCATTTTCACATGTGAGAAGCCCAATACTTTCTCTACATCAAGTGATTTTTTCTCCATTTACAGTCTTATTTTAAAGCATCAACCATATTTGCACGCATATCATACTTTCCAAACTTTTCTACGGCAACTTCCACCATTTCTCTAACATAATTGAATTTTAACTTCATTGTTTTTCTATCTGTTATGGAAACTAGGTTTCCTCACCAAAGCAGTGACACTTTAAACTTTAAGACCTCACTGTCAATGCATCAACATTCATATCATTATAGCTACATAACCACTTTAACTAAACAATCTTCTTAGAGGCTTCTGTGACTGCTCTGTATTTGGTATCTGTGTTGGATAAGGCAGCAACTGGTTGCCTTTTGCTTATCCAATCATTGCTCCACCAAATGATTTAAACATGTAACCACGAGTGAACCTTATATTATCCCCATCTCCTGCCCTATTAACATTCTGAAATCCACCGATGTAAAAAACTCTATCATTCTTACCTTGGAAGCAGTAAGGATAGCTAATGGTACCCTTTAGATACCTAAAAATCCTCTTCACTGCCATCTGATGTTTCTTCCCTGGATTAAGCCTTAAGCCTTGTATCTAAAAACTCCTACATGTGCAATATAGGTTCTTACTTCTTACACATACCATACCATACATTGGTAAACACACTGCACTAGTGCATGACACTTTATTCATCTCTTTCTCTTGCCCCTCACTTTTTATGGACCCTTGTCACTAGACAGATTAACTCTCATCCCAATTGGAGCCATCACAGGCCTGCTATTGTCCATAGTAAAGAGCTGGAGAATATCTTCTATATACTTTCTCTGACTGAGGTATATCATCCTATAATTTTCTCCCTTCTTATCTCTATGACCAAGGAATAATGTACTTACCCCAAATTCTTAATGTCGATTTCCCTTGACAATTCAGACTTGTTCATATTTACAAATTAGTTCTTATTTGCCAACAATATTTAATCCAGTAGACTGGTTATATTCAGGGATCACTAGTCTGCTACAAGTTTGTATTTTATTGCAGTTTCAAGTTATCATTTGAAGATATTGAATTTCCAATTTGGTACAAAAGTCCATTTTTATTTGCGAAGGGTTTCTTTTGTTTTTTTAAATTTTTTTGATAGGCAAGTTGTAGATGGGGGCCCACTCCCATATAAAATGACATATCAAACAAAGAAGGCTTTAGACCTGCAGAATGGGGAGTAAAGAAGAAGAGAAAGGAAGGCCCCACAGACGAACTTCACCAGAAGCAACAAATTGACAAACCATCCCACCAGACAAAATAGTCAAAAGCAAATAACTTCACATAGATCTTGGAGACTAGAAAGACTTCATTTTTTTTGCTTTCATTTGCTCCTAGCAAGGAGCTCTTCCATAGTCCACTAAGCTCTCACTAATAGAATCTTAGGCTTCTATTCTTAATTTTTCCGCTTCAAATTTCCTTCCATGTTGCTTACTAGGCTTATTAATGTTTGGCTTCAAAATATTACGTGCAGTCTGGGTGATGTTGGCAATATCAGTGCAAGCCAGTTCATCTTCATGCTCCAAGTTGTCCTTAATGCCAAGATTGTGCTCCTCAAATGAAACAAGAAGGAGATCCTCATCTTCATACAGATGGAAGTTGTGTTGTTGAGAATCAACCTTACCATTAGAGGTCTGAAGAATGTCCTGGGAAATCACCAGAGGGCTCGTAGCCACACTACAGGATGGAACAACATTCACAGAATTAGGCCTAGCAAACCATAGAACTGAAGAAGGGTAGTGGGGAATGATTCAAGAAAATCCCATGATTCTGCCAAACAAAGGCAGGATCAGCTACCATTTTCGCGGACCCATTTTTTGAAGTTAGCAGTTTGGAGACCACATATAGATTTTGCATTGTAACCTGCAATTTTGTGCCACATTTGGTCACACCTGAAACAATGCTCTGGAAGGCCCTCATAATTAATGTATTGCAACCACAAACCATGAGAAGAGTTGATTTTAACCATATGTGATAAAGGCTTGGAGATGTCAATCATTGCACTGAAAAATCTTTTTGCACTGTTGAAAGGTCTCTCATCATTTTTGATAAATTTACCCACTTGGTTGACAAGTGTTTCAATGAGCCTAGAATTCCTCATAATCAAAGGAAGATTGTAAAACTAAAGACAATCAAATTGGGATATTGGTAATTCTCACATTAGCAGGGTCGAAGAAAGGAGTCTAAGGAACCATAAATTAACCTGCTTTTCCATAAAACCAAGGACCATTATCCAAAACATACCTGCAATCATCAAAAGAGTGGAAGATGACCAGAAAGAAGCCATGGTCAAGCAGAACAACCATGGGAGACTCCTTGTCGCTCCAGTTTTCTTTGCTCCAAATAAATTTTTTTTCCACAGAAGGATGTTTCCCTAAACTCTTGAAGACAATAGACCTAGAGCCAAGTTTCCTAGAGGTAACTTGGATACAATCATCAAATATGTGAAGATCAAGAGGCTCAAAAGATAAGGTGACCTTAGTATCCCCGAGAGAGAAAATAGGGGATGAGTCCTAGTTCTGGGAGAGGGGAGGCAGTTTAGGAGAAAAGGACATGTCCTCCACACATGCACCAATAGAGTGCACGGTCTTAGCCATGGAATTTAACCCTAGGTTCAACATAGGGTAGTCTTTCAAAATTTGGGCCTTGTAAAAATCACAATAGCTGTGATACGGGTTGGAAGCATTTTTGTAGTCACTGTAGCAGATTGGCACAGACAACCAGGGTCTCTGATCAAGAGGGGAGGCCACCCAAGTCACCCAAGCCAAGGCAAGAGCCCAGAACCAGAGAAAGCTTTTGTGGAAGTCTTGCCCTATGCAATGCACCCGTTATTGAGAGGGTCAAAAACTCCTCCATTACCTTCGAAGAGTTCCCCAAATCAAACGCCTTTGATCTCACATCGCTATTCACCTTGGAATGCTCACCATTTGCTTTCCTTTGCTTGCTGCACGTCGCATGCACAAAATCGCTTGCCATGTGAAGGGTTTCTTTGTTATTTTATAATATTATATATATATTTTGGATTTGAAAGTAAGTATTCTGAGTT
Organism: Sequoia sempervirens; assembly: GCA_007258455.2. Taxonomy (NCBI): domain Eukaryota; kingdom Viridiplantae; phylum Streptophyta; class Pinopsida; order Cupressales; family Cupressaceae; genus Sequoia; species Sequoia sempervirens. Next base: position 116,461 of record VDFB02080377.1, read on the forward strand.
TGGCTGAATCTCTTTATATAATTTCATTTTTGCTCGCTTTACCATCTTTTTAGATTTTTTCAAGCCGTACCATCTATAATTATTCAGCATATATGTAAATGTTGTTATTCAGGCTGTAAACTTCATGTGGGACTACCGTACAAATTAAGTGGGCTGTGTTGAATATATTTTGAATGTTGTAAAAGTTCAAATATTGGTGAGGTTTGAATATTATATGAAGCCGTGGGTTAATTGTCGTACATTACCAAAGTGGAAGTGTAGATTAATACTTGGAAACACTCGTTGGGAAGCTGCCGTCCAAATTCTTGTAGGAATTACATGCTTAAAGGAATTTATGAAGGCTGTCATACATGCTCTAAGGAAAATCACAGCCTTTGAAGCTGCTGCTTATTACTATTGCAGCCTGCCATATATCTTAAAAATGCAATTGTACAATCAGGGTATGATGCATAACCATTGATTTAGTTTTTATATTAGACTTTAATATAATATTTCTGTTGTTTGATATCATTTCCCAGAGATTTCTGCAATTAATAATTAGTGTTTCGTTTCATTGGAATAATATTTTCCTTGTAATTTTCTATGTAGTTTACCGTTAGAAATAATATAAGATTTGTAGTTGATTTTAGTATTGTTTGGAAGGCTATGCCGCATGACAACAGTGAGTCATTTTCAATTCCAATTTGTGTGGTTCTCTGCCAGATTTAGATTTTGTAGTTCATTTGGAAGTTCTTCCGCTAGAATAAACATATTTTTACTTTTATATTTTGTAACAGTTTGCAATATTGAGTTGTGCAGCTTGCTGCCAACAATAATTTCAATATAACATTATTCTAATCCTTTCACCATATGCTCTCACCATGCCTACATCAGGATTTAGGTGATCAAAAGGTGTTAAAGTTTCATGCATTATTCATTGTGAAATTGCAAAAAAAAAAAACATTTCAGTTTGGGACATTACGTTGAGCTTGCATGCATTGACCTCCAAACCAACATGTTGTTGCAGTGTATCTCCTCGTCCAATTCACTATGCAAGTCTAACTCATTGGGTGTTAAAAGAGTCAGCAATAAACTAACAGATGCTATCATTGCTGTAGGAGAGAATGCCCCTTAATTATTTATTTCCTTGACTTGGGAATAGCCTTTTGCTACTATTCTTGCCTGATACTTTTCATAGAGCTGTCTACTATTTGCAACCTATGGCTTTCCTCCCTTAAGACATTCTCTCTAAACTCTGTCAGCTAGTTCTGCTTCATTACCATCATTTATTCTTGCATGGCTCCATTATAATCCTCAACCTTGACTCTCCCTTGTCCTGCACCCAGCAACAGCCTCCTCAACAGTCTTAAGGTCTTCATTAAAGGTGTCAACATAAAGTAACTAAAATCACTTGGTGAGAACCCATGCCTATTTTGATAGCTTCTTCTCTCTGAGTCTGTTCAGAATTTGCTCCCGCACTATATATTTATCAGTTCTAGCTTGTTCAGGCTCATGCATGGGGCTTAATACATGATTGTTATTTGTATCATTTGCATTAGGCGCTTCTTCCACCTTGAAATTGATTTCACTCTTTTAGCTTATAAATCTATCTTTCCTTAGGAATAACAAACTTCTCAGGCACATTCTTGGGTTGTATCTCTCCTTCAAAGTCATTCTCTTGAAAGATCACTCTTCTATTCTTATAAAAAAATTATAGTTTATATCCTTTGATTTGGTCATCTTACCCAATAAATACAACTGGAATGGTTTGTTGTCAAGCTTCCTTTATTTTCTTTTGGTACATGCATATAGGCGTTACAACTTACACATAAACATCTTGACATGTGCCATTGATGGTTATCCTCAAATCTTGCTTCATGGGGAATCTCAGATGACCTATTCATCAAGTAACAGTTTGTGGCCATAGCCTCAATTAAGAAAACCCTGTTCAACCCAACATCTGTCCTTGTACTGCTCGACATTTCTAACAATTTAAACAATTTTCTTTTTTAATAGACTTCAAACTAAAACAAAACATAAGCCACCTGTACTTTACAAAATTAGGGGCAGCAGTTCAAACCATCAAATAATAGACACCAGTTTTATAAAATAAGACTAAGTATCAGATTTAAGTAGCCACCATCCAATAGAAAGAGAACTAGTTAGAATCTCCAGCCATTTTATCAGTTAGTCTCCTCGAATCAGAGGCATTTTCAGCTTCATTCTCTACCCGATTCAATGTTAAATGTTCTGCCAATGACGGAGACCTGTATCATAGTCTATGAAGTGGTTCAAAATCCTTTTGCCATTCTTTGCAGCCTTTTTATTGTTGTACATCCATTGATCTGGCTTTGCATCCACATGTTCTATCAGTTAGTCTTCTCGAATCAGAGGCATTTTCAGCTTCATTCTCTACCCGATTCAATGTTAAATGTTCTGCCAATGACGGAGACCTGTATGATAGTCTATGAAGTGGTTCAAAATCCTTTTGCCATTCTTTGCAGCCTTTTTATTGTTGTACATCCATTGATCTGGCTTTGCATCCACATGTTCTTCAACAACTTAAGAGCTGTTGGGGTCTCTTTGATCAGTTGCAGTATTTTGTTTAATTTCTTCCATCTTATCATCATTTTCGAAATTCGGCCATCATTCTGCATATTTGATGTCATCCTTTTTTGATTTCAGGATTCCATTATTCATCGGTTTGAATTCATCCTTAGAGATATCTAAGTAATGTTGTAACCAGTGGAGTACCAACAGAGGAGGTGACTTCACATCTTAAGTTAGAAAGTCTTCTTTTACCTTGAAATAGTTCATTATTGCTAGCTCTTCAAATAAACCATAAAACCTCAGTTGTCTAGACAAGTCAAAATTTACACAACTTATTGCTAAGCCCTTTTATAAACCCAAACACAATATCATGCCAAGACAAGACATCCTTTGCAGCCCTCTTAACATAATCATTAAGAAAGAAATTGCAAAATTTTCTTGTAAAAGGGGGGTTGATCTGTGAAATGGATTTTCAATGTTGGACCGTTGGGCTCATCATGAAGGGACCGTTAGGGTCATAGTTGGGGGTCACCAATCAAGATGAATCTGGAGGTTTTCATGTTCTCGGTGGTTGGGGAGTACAGAGGAGTTGGTTTGAGGTAGTTGAAGGTGCAATGGGTGGGCTGGAACATCCTGAGGATGCGAAAACTAGAATGCTGATGCTCCAACTGTTGAACATGTTAAAGGGTTGTTGATCTGTGAAATGGATTTTCAATGTTGGACCATTGGGCTCATCATGAAGGGACCGTTGGGGTCATAGTTGGGGGTCACCAATCAAGATGAATCTGGAGGTTTTCATGTTCTCGGTGGTTGGGGAGTACAGAGCAGTTGGTTTGAGGTAGTTGAAGGTGCAATGGGTGGGCTGGAACATCCTGAGGATGCGAAAACTAGAATGCTGATGCTCCAACTGTTGAACATGTTTGTCATTGAGAAATTTGCCCCTTTTACTAGAAGGTAAATGTGTGACTGCCCTGGGAGATGAATAATTGCCAGTGGCAAATATGACTAATTATTGGCAAGTTCTTGGTGTGTGAGCAATACAGAATGCAAACAGCATGAAGTTCAAGCACTTCATTTGGGTGACTCTTGATCTTTCACTGGCCAAAGGCAACAAATTGCACTCTTCCTGGAGTTTTTCCCCTTTTTGAAAGGTTTCTCCAGCTGAACTTGATGTTGTGTGTCTCACTTATGCGTGTGTTTTACTTCTGTTTCAAGTTCATTAGGATAGTAATTGTGATTGGCAATTTGAAATGGTTAATTGTTTTTCTCAATTGCAAGTTGGTTTGTTCATTTGTGAAGGGGCTAATAATCTGTAAATTGGTGAGAGACTTGAGGCACAGCTTCAGTACTTACTACTTATGGGTTGGTTGTCAAGAAAAAGATGTATATAAATCTCATCAACATTACAGAAAGAATGAATATCAATGGATTGGCCAGAGGCACAAAGAAAAGACTTCAACAACAAGCTTTTGCAAGACAAGCATCCATCTAAAACAAACTTTTTTTGGCTCAATCGTGTGGGAGCACACAAAAGTGAGTCTTTTTCTCCATTCAATTACAGACAGGCTTATATTCCATTTATTATTCAGAAAACTAAAAATATCCTTAGGAGTGGCAAGCAAGTGATATATAGGCACTACTAGAAATATTAGTCAATGAAGTAACATTAGGAAGATTATTAACAGCTCTTAAGACAATAGAGAAGGTTCTCTTTTGGGATTCAGAAATTGAGTATGCATTCTTTATTTCCTTCCAGGATATCAGCTGACCATTCTTGAAAAGATCCATTAAATTTTGAAAACTTTTGACAAATCACTCTTGAAGAACACCCTTGAATCAACACCAATGACTTGTTTTTATACTGCAAACTCCATGTAATTGACCTATGGCCTTGTACACTATCATCCCTTTTAGAAATAGCTTCCCAACCAACAACCTTATGGCTACCTCCCAAGCTCTCTGTACACGGGAAAAAATTAACTGACCCTGTGGGCTTCACTAGAAATTTCCTTAAAATGACATGGGGGCGAAGCCCCTTCCATGATTTTTTGTTTTTAGGAACAAAACAACTTTGCAAATATTGTTCCTAACCAAGATTGTCTGAGGCTCATCACCCTTAGAATCTATTATCCATTTGAAAGCAAGAGAAATGCCACTGTTCTTTAAATTTCTAAGGCCCATTTGTCCAAGCTTTTTTGGGAGGCAAGACCAATTCCAATTAACAACATACATCTTTCTACTATGCTTACCTTAAGAGCATGGGAAATCTCTTATCATCTTGTGCAGTTTATCAATTTGTTAGCTTCCAAAATGCCATGCAGAAGCATGATGCAGACTAAAGGAGAAGAGCTTTTGGAAAATTTGAAGTCTTCCAGCAATAGGCAGAAGATGGCCTTGCCATTTAGCAAATTTTTCCTCAATATTTTGAACCACCCAATTCCACATCTTTTTAGTGGGATACAATGAAAAGGAATTCGTAGGTGTATCCCACCAATTTATTTGAGACCCCCAAGTCCATCCAAGTTTATGAATGGGGGAGGAGATTCAGACCAATTGACAACTATAGATTTCTGTCCTGATAGCTTGGATCCAAATGCCGTACAATACAAATCCAATGTTTTCAACAATACTAAGAAATTCTTCTCCTCAATGTATAGGGGGAAAGGGAGGTGCCATCCAAAAATTGAATAACAAGTTAAGAACCATCAGGGAGCTTGATACCTTTCATTGAAGTCCAAAATAACTCGAGTAGATATTGGAGGGCTCTGGTTGCTATGACAAACATAGATGGGGCAAAAGGGAATCCTTGCCTAATGGTCTTTGAAGAGCAAAAGGAGCTGAAAGAGTGCCATTTATATCATCCTGAGTAGAAGTGCCCTTGAACATGGTTTCCACAATTTTATTGATTCATCTTTGAAGCCTAATGCTTGTAACACCAAAACAATGAAGGGCCATTTAACTTTGTCATAAGCTTTTTCAAAATCTAGCTGCATCGTCGAATGATTTTGTCTAGATGTTTTGGCCTATTCCGAACCTTCCCAACTTGTTAAAAGCTTCTCAAGAATGTAGTTGCCTTTAACAAACCCTCTTTGGGACCAAGAAACTACTTTTGACAGAATTTTTCTTAATTTGGTGATGACTTCAGCAAGCATTTTATGACACATCAAGGAGAGTGATGGGTCTCCAATTTTTCACAAAAGTCTCCATCCTTAAGTAACAACTTAATCACACCTTTATTTATCTAAAGACCCAAGGTTCCAACATGAATTGCTTCTTTATAGATTCTAAGCAAGGCATTAACAATCCATTCTCTGTTCCTTTATAGAACTCAATAGGCAGGCCTTCAATACTTTGATATTTGTTCTCCTTGAAAGCTTTTATTACAAAGATAACTTCATCTAAGTTGATGTCTTTTTCAATATCCTCAACATCATCAACTAGCATTTTTGGTATGATGGCCATACAAAGAATTTCTAGCCTCCCCAACTCTATCATTAATCCCATTAAATGTGAATAAGCTTTTATAGGAGGACATAAAGGCCAAATTCCTCATTGTCATCAGATAGAGTGCCATCCACTCTTATAGCAACATTTTTTTCTGTAATAAATTTAGCTTTGGGCAGATAAAAAAACTCTGAACCTTTATATCTACTCTTCATTGAATTCATTTTAGATCTTGTTTTAAGACTTTGAGCAACATATTTCTGATGATATCTCCATCTTGTTCCACATTGTTCATTTGCTCTGGCAACTTCAAATTTTGAGGGTCCAATTGCAGTTTGTTGTCAATCATAATTAAGTTTTCTTCAAAATCTTTAGCCCAATTCTTTCTGGCTATGGCCTTAGTTTTCTGGTTTTCCTGCAGTTCTTAATTTTTTGCTATAATGCACAAATTCCATCTTGTCAGGAAAAAAAAGGTTCAAAAGTCATGATAATCTCCCTAATGGTCTTTGCCCCATTCAAACAATCATCATCTTTTAATAGATAAGGGTTCAGTTTGAACATTTCTTCCTTCTTTTTCACATTTCTGCCCTCATCCACTGTTCCCCACGCCGCTCAATGTTGACATCAATTTCGATTGGATGGTGATCAAACAAGGTGAAAGGAGTACTAGATACATCATTTTATTTTTACTGGGCACAAGAGTTGGAACATGTATTAAAGTATAACTTATCCAACCTAGAGTAAAGCCTTTTATTTTCACTCTGGTTATTACACCATGTAAACCACATTTTTTGCCATCCATTTTGCAGCCTTGTAGAGGGTCTCTTAGGTTAAGAATCGTTTTCATCTTTGACCAGGAAAAATGCTCGTTGCTGTTTCACCCAAATTTCAGACTTCCGAAGTTATCTTTTTTGTTTAAAACCATGTTGAAGTCACCTTCCAAATAAATGTGATGGAAGATAAGTTGGAAGCCAACTACTTCTAGAGGTCAGATCTCTCCCTGTAATCGTTAGGAGCATAGATAAAGAAAATTCTAAATTTAAAACCTTTTTCAATTACCACTTTGACAACTCTTGTTACATGGTCGATGCCCAAACCGAATTACAGAAGAAGCCTAAACATCAGAAAGAAGAGTAACAAGCCCTCTTTACCTCTAGCATAGATAGTAACAAATTTGGTAGCCCTTTTCCAAATGTAAGAGCACAATCTAGACGAAAAGAAACATATTTAACTCTTGGCTCTTGGACCCTCAAACAGTCAGTGTTCCCCATACTGTTGTAAAACTATTGTACATAATCCTAGGTATAGGAAATAAATGTTACAAAAATATTTCCCAAAAATATTTCATACAAAAATATTTCATATGATTATTACTTATATACAATAGAAATTGAATGGTCATCTTGAAGATGAACTGAACAGTCATTTCATGTTGTAAATATGTACTTATAGAGTTCGTTTGATTATATTGAATATTTAATAGAATTGAGTTTTGCTCTTTCATTGTCAAATTTATTTTGTAGTCCATTTCCTAGTTTAGCATTGGTAACAGGTCTACAACAAAATATTTTTTACTACTTTTTTTTCAATCCTCCAATTCTTGCTAGTTGAAACCCTCATCCCTGCATTCTTTATATTGGACATTTTTTAGAAGCAGATAAGTATTCACAAGGTGCAAATAAGTGTGTACCAGGTCGTGAGATGGGTGATGAATAAAGTTACAGTGTCTAAAGTTCTTTCAGTCCAGCCAAGTATAAAATTGAAGGATTTGTATGATTCTGATTTAGAATTTGAGTTCATACAATTGCAGTTGAAATTGTTTAAACTTGAGCTGAAAAATGGTCATGTAATGAGTTTGGCTTTTGAAATAGGGGTAATCAAACATGATGTTGATGTTGCTGGTGGAAAAAATGATGTATATACAACAACCTATGTAAAAGCTCTTCTTCCCACATTTTTTCATCCTATTTGGAATCATTGCAAGCAAGTGATCAATTGAAGTTGCTCACTTTTTATTAGCTGGTTGATAATTTGGCTGAAAGAGAATGTAATGAAGAAGACTGAATTTTTCCCTTGATTTTTCAAGAATGTTTAACAAAATGCAACTGGATTGTTTATGCCACTTGATATGAACCTTTCATAGAGGAGTAATTTGAATGGTGTTCAACATTTCAAAACATTGGGAGCTAACACAACACTCATATTGCATGTTTTAATTTAATACTTTGCATTGATTTAAATTTTTTAACAACAGTACTAACAAAACATATAATTGGAAAGAGAGATTATAACTGACAAAGGGATTAATTATTGACCTCGTGTAAGTGTTTCCACTTCCACAATGGCAATGTCAATGATAAATGGATAAACGATAGGAATGTATGATGAATCAACAAATTGTTGCAACTCACCACTCTTCAATGGCTTCCTTGAAGGATTGAAGTCATGCACATCACTTCAAGGTTGTGATCTTGCTTGTTTAATTGCTTGAACGTTTTGGAGACCTACAAAAGTGTTAGCTTTAACAAAACAATGATAACATGAACACACCTAGAATTGAACATGATGTTAGGATTTTGAATTGTTGCAATAAAACTCTGAAATGTTGCTCTTGACTTGCTCAATAATGCTCTTGATAATAATTGCCCCAATGATTTCCTAGATAGATTTGAAATGATGCAATAATTAGGTATTTATAGGCATTTATTCAATTTTTCACAAATTAAATTTCGACAACTGACTTTAGCCAATTGAATGGTAAATATTAAATTGTCAAAATTGACATTTGTATTTGGAGCGGGGACACTCATGCCCAAGGTTGTGAGTGTCCTTGCCCTATTTTTTGGGATTATAGGTGTCGGGGACAAGGTCTGCAATTGATTCCTGGTTGTAATTCTTCCAAAATTGTCAAAAATGGGCCGTAAAATGCATAATTTAAGAAATTAAATACTCAATCAAGTCCAATAATTTAAGGGGGGACCAAACATAAGGTGAAATTGTCATGGGTGATATGGTACAATTATATGCTTTCATTTCAAACGATGCTATCTAAATGAGTTTCAAACTTTCAAATAATGAGTTTCAAGGCTTATTTATAAATGATTTACTTCAAATAATCAAAGTGTAACAAACCTCCAAAAGTGGCTATCTTTTATTCTTATTTTCAATAATAATTACAAATATATCACATATCTATGAATTTAAAAATCTAAAAAGTAATCAAAACGTGAATAGCATTAATAATATAAACTCACAAGCAAAAATAATAGTACAACCATTTTTTTTGTATGGATAGTGTCTATGTCACCATTTATAAAACAATGTTACACATACTCGCAAAAGAAAGGTGGGTGGAAGAGGTTACACCCTGAGAGTTCAAATGGGGCCAAGTTCAAAATAGAACACAAGACACAATTGAAAAAATTGTTGAGTAGCAAGAGCAAGAGTAGGAGGAGGTGGGTCTTGATCATCTAGTTTGCCCCATGTACATTAGTGAGGTCCAAATTATCTATGGGAGGGTCCCATACATCATTCCATCTTTATCATTATCATATTGTTTATCTTTAGCAGCAAGAGAAGGAGAAATATCAAGAGCTAGCTCAGGGTGCTTTCTAGAATTTGGCTAGTAAGTAGTACCACCACCAAAAGGTGGTGAAGCCGAGTGGTGGCTAGGAGGTTGTGACCATCGTTTTTTGTAGAGAGGCTTGAGAATGGGCATCATGGTTACCATAAGATGATTGATTATGCCCTTGATGATTCCCACTCGATGGAGAACAACTTCTATTGAAAGTGGGGGTTAGTGGGACCTTAGCAACAACACATAAGGCATTACCCAATGATCTAGCAACACTTGAAGGTGAGAAATTTCGATGTGACTTTATTTGCTTGCACTTGAAGTTGCATAAGCACATTAGAGAAAATCATGGCTTTAGAATAAAACAAGAAATTATGATCAATGAAACAAAAAAGTAGCAATTTTTTTGTCCTTCCAAATGCCAAAGAGGATTTCTACCTTGAAAACATGCTAGATCTTGAAAGGAAGTCTAGACTAATCCCCTAATAACACCATATGAAAATAAAAAAGGCTTAGGCCTAAATGGCAAGAAAAATATATGAACTAGGTATAGGTGAGCTTTAGGACAGAACCAAAAAATATGCTTAAGAGATTCTTGGTGCCCACAAAAAAAGGTAGTGGGGATCAAGAATCCACAAATGAATTAACACGAAGCCAATATGAAGGCTTTGAAAAATAATGTTAGGGTTAGAACGCAGATATCTAACAGTTAAATGCAGATTCGATCAATAAAATAGAGAAATAAAACACACAAAAAATTATAACAAAAATAAGACAACACAGAGAATTTAATGTGGTTCACCTAATCCGGGCTACATCCACAAAACTGCAGTCATCCAATGATTTTATTATCTAGTGCATAGCTTATTACAATCTCGCTAATAATCATCTTTTACATTGTACTGTAACTCTCATTCCAATCGCTTATAACAAGCTTTTAGAAGCTCTCAAAATTAGGGTTTTACAAAGTCGATTTTTTTTTTCTTTTTCGGTGATGATGGGAAAAAAAATGAGATTTTTTTTTTCTCAGGGGCTGCCACCCCTGAACCCCCACCCAAGGCTCAACCTAGCCCTGGACCTCGATAAGGATACATGAAGAGTGTACAATATAGCATGATCAGTCACCACATACCAACAAATAATACGTTAAGAAAAATAAGCAAGCTTGGGATAAAAAATGGCTATCCAAATGGCACAAAATCTTCATTGCCAAACATAAACTAGAGATTTTAGAAGCCATCTCTAGTTTAAAATAGACACCATTGAAAGATGAGGGGACAACCAAGAGTAGCTTTTGCGAGGCTCATAATTCTAGAATAGTGTATTTGGGGTACCATTTCCAATCTTTCCACCAAGGCTTACAAGATCTAACTCCAATTTTGTGAATTATGTCTGTAGGAATAACATCAATAACAATTTCAAAATTTTCATGATCCAGAGTGGGTAAGTGAAACTTTGCTTTGGCCTCAGGGCATGTTAACAAATTCTTGGTAGCTTTGGGAACAATATTAGATATAACCTTGATGCCCTTTTTGAAAAACCTCAACACACAAACCCATGGGGTTTTAGCAGGATGACCATTCTAGCACTAAAATATATGAGACCACAAAATAGATTGTTGATTCATGGATGGACCATTATGAAAATAACTGTCATTCCAAATAAGCTAGTGTTTGATAGCTTCCGAGGCTCTTTGAATAATTTTCAACACAAAATTCCCTTAGATTTGAATGAGATCTTCATAACGAGAAGGGTATGAAAGCCAATCCCTTTCCATGCTAGTCTCCTAAAAGGAAAATGAAAAGAAATACAAAGTTAAACCATAATTTTCCATGCCTCAGTTTCTTCTAGAGCTCTGATGATCCACTTGGCACATAAGGCCAAACCCTAGTGTTGGGTAGAGATAAAGCCCAAACCTTCAAAGTCATGTGGGAGACAACAACATTTCTAGGCCACCCAATGAAAACCTTTGTATTTTTGGAGGAGGCCCAAAGAAAGTGTTTATAAGCTTTTCAAGCTTCAAATAAGAGGCTCTAGAAGGGGCCCAAAAGTAAGAGTAATAAATATGCATAGAAGCAAAAATATTGGAACAAATTTGGAACTTCACTGCTAGAGATAGGGTTTAGCAAACCCAATAAATTGAATTCTTTTCAATCTAGATAAAACATTTTGCAAAATAGTAGCTAGAGATGCTTGAAAAGCAAATAGGATGCCTAGAAACCTAAATTTTTCTTCATGTGAAATCTATTTCTACCCATACGAATCAAGCCTAGGGGTCTAAGGTAAAATAGGTTTCTTGTAGCATTGATTTTTCTTCCATTGAATGATAGAACCCAAGGCTTTCTAGAAGATATCCAAACAATGGAGAGCTTGATTTATATTCTTTTCCTCTTAACAAGGAGTGAGAAAATAATCATAAAAAAATTCCCATTAACAAGTTGAGTCATAGAATTAGGTAAAGAGATACCTTTGACCAATCTCTATGAAACAAAATGAGCTAGAAGATATCAAAATCGTTTAGCATCAAGCACATACAAAGTAGAAGCTAAAGGAAATCCTTGTTGGATGGACCAAAAAAGGTTGAGAACATAAGATTGTTGGCCATTGATAGTGAGACATGCAAAAAAATCAAGTAAAATGAGGACCAAATCCTAGAGCTTGAAGCACGACAAGGATAAAAGGCCACTCAATGCAATCATAAGCTTTGGTGAAATTAATTTTGGTGAATAGAGCAAGTGCCAGTGGGATCATTGAGCCCATTCTATACCTTCCCAAACCACAATGATAAATCCAAAATATATTTGAATTTAGTGAAGCCAATTTTCTCAACTCACATAATTTGAGGAAGAATATGACATAACTTCAATGCAAGAGCTTAGGCTATTATCTTGTAGGATGCATTAAGCAACATGGTTGGACTTTAGCTGTAGATATCTTCAAGATCACTAGACTTAGGTATGAATTTGATATTTTGTTTGTTAATAATTTTCCTTAAGGAATTGGAATGAAAATCTTTAAGATACACCATGAATATTGTCACCCACACAATCCCAAAGGGTCTTACAAAATTCATAAGGAAATGCATAATTGATCACTAAAACTCATTTAGAAGAAGAAATCTAATAATGAATAATACATTTTTCAATATTTATTAATACAATTGGTGAACAAATACAACCCTCAATAATAATTACAAAAGTAGAATTCGACCAATAAGCCAATCTACCGCATACATAATAATGGTCTTATTCAAAGTAAAATATACATATGAAATATATAGCTCAAATCAACAAGCTATTGCCTCCAATTACCTATGGGGAGGGTAATTGAACCTAGACACCGAAGGAATCGTGTTCTTCCCTAGCCATTAGTTTGGTATGAAGTACTTAATGTCTAATCCAAAGTGTGAAGTACAATCAACTCTAGTGATTATCTCTTTCATTTCACTTTTCTTTCAAATAGATATGCAATCAAATTAATAGTGCATACAACAAATACAAGATGATCTATTTTAACAACACATATTTAGAACATTAAAAAATGTCAATAAAATGTACCAAATCATCCAAGAATTTAGAGTACATTAATTCAAGCATGTAGAAAGCATATAAACACAAAGAAAATAGGGAAAGATATATACATGACAAATAATGACACAACATCACAACACAATATATCCAAGGTTTTCCCAGGCATGCTAAGATTCATATATGTAGTGTACCTAGATATTGACTATCTTACATAAGAAAAAAAACCATACCAACCAAAGATCATGCCACTCAAAAGTTAGAATAGTATGCCTAAATTAGGCCACAAGATCCAAAAATAGAGAATCTCCCAACTCTAGTGGATTGAAGGTGAGAAAAAATGTGTATGCAATTGGTTGACCTTTTGTTGATAAGAGAACTAGAGTCAATGTTGTGTGATGCACATAGTGAGAAGATAAAAGTCAAATTCTCTAGACAACCTATCTCAAGGGGACAATGCTCTTTTCGATGCCGAATATGAAGCAGAGAAGATAATACTAAAATGTATCCATCCATGGTAATGATATCCAACATTCCTACTCCAATACTAATCCATGTACTTCAATGGTAACCAAGATATTCAAATTCTCATTATCAATAAGATAGGTATTGGGAAGCTTGGGATTGAATTAATGCCATTTTCTTAACTCATCTATCACCTTGTAACCAAATGGATGATATATCATGAAGAATTTAATTCATAACCAAACTAAGTTAGGAAACACATACACCGATTAGGACATTCCACCCAAACAATATTACTCAAACAATGCACATCATATAACAAAATTTATTATTCTAGATCACTCATAAATAGAAAATGCATAATCTACAACACTTGTAGAGCCTATAAGAATTTTAACTCAAAATACTCAAAGGATGATGTCATATAATAGTCTAATAGCCACGGGGATGGGCTAATCAACAACCTAGTCCATCTGGTAGGTTAGTAGGGAGATAATACCCAATGTGTATGCCACATTTAGGGGTTGAAAATGGTATATAAGTAGGGTTAAGATGGTAGTAATGTTATGTACTTAGTAACTAAGAAACTTCTATTTACGTAGGTGTTGAAGTACTGTAGATAGAAGATGAGAAAGGAAGGATTTTATGTAATCTTTGTTTATAGAAATATTACAAACTTGAGACTCTCCCCTTGGTGGATTCTTTTTTAAAGGGTTTCTCTATGTATTCATTGCGTTATGTGTTTACTTCTTTTGTTCATATAAATATTTGAGTTAATAATTTATTTTCTATATTTGAGTTGCCAATTTTTTTTCTTGAAATTTCCATTTGGTTACGTATTGGTTGAAATCAAATTTATAATTAAAATTGTATTTTCATTTTATATTTGTTCACCTTCATTTCTGACAATTATCAATTTTAATAAGCAAAAGCAAAGAGTAGAGGCAATGAGCATAAAACAGGCGACACAAAAAATGTATTAGAAATGAGCAATATAAACATGAGATTCAAAAAGAGAACCAGATATGAAAACTAACTTTACCAAATACTAGTCGAGTAAGAAGACAACTAGATTAGTATGATGTAATAATTAACCAACAATCCCCCTTTTTACATTATATGCCCAAGACAACAAATCAAGAAAGTTCAAAAAGCTTCAAACTTCATGGTTGCAAGAGATTTGGTGAATATGTCAACATGTTGCTCTTGAATCGAACAATACTGGAGCTAGATATTCTATTACTAAACATGCTCATGGATATAGTGACATTGAACCTCAATATTCTTGGTACACTCATGAAAAATAGGATTGTGAACAAGCTTCAACACACTTTGATTGTCACAAAACAAGGTGGTAGGACATGTCTAAGGAACACCCATACCTATCAAAATAAGATGTAACTGTATTGCCTCATAGATAGCTCCACCTGCTGTGTGATATTCTACCTCTATGGAAGAGTGAGCAAGAGTAGTTTTCTTTTTTCTCCCCTAAGATATGAAAATGGATCCCAAAAATAAAGTGAAGCTCAAAGTATACTTCCTATCATACATTGAACCTACATAGTTCGCATCTATGTATCTACACAAAGAAAAATATGCACTCTTCTTGTATTCTAGGCCACATGCCACTGTACCATAGATGTATCTAAAAACACGCTTTCTTGCTTTCAAATGAATGACCTTTCATTAATGCATAAACCTATAAATATAACTGATGTCTGGCTTGGTATAAGTAAGGTAAATGAGACTCCCAATCAATTGACATTAAAAACTATCATTCACTTGAGATGATGGATCATGGTGGAAGAGTTGCAAACTTGTATCCATGGGTGTGAACCTACATTTGCATCTTCAATTTTGAATTTATCAAGCAATGTTTTGGCATATTTCATTTGAGAGACATAGGTATGATTCTTCTATTGCCACACTTCAAGTCCAAGATAATAATACATGAACTTAAGATTTGTCATGTCAAATGGTTGTTTGAGATCATTCTTTGTAGCATCAATCATCTATGGAGAACTCCCTATGATGACCAGATCGTTGACATATACAATCAAAATTACAATCTCCCCCTTTGATCTTTGAGGTAGAGATTGGGATCATAGTGATTCCTAATGAATCCATGATTAAGGAGATGCTCATCGATCTTGATGTACCAGACTCAAGGAGCCTATTTGATTATGTAGATGGATTTAACAAGTCTACAAACTTTATGATGTTGGCCAGGTGCAACATATCCTTTAGATGAAGTCATGTAGACCTGCTCTTTGAGATCTCCATTAAGAAAGACACCGTTGACATCCATCTAATAAACCTTCCAACAAAATTGTGCAGCCATGGCCAAGACCATGTGAATAGTCTTTATTTTTGCAATGGGTGTGGAAAGGTTTCATCACAATCAATACCTTCCTTTTGTGCATAGCCCTTAGCCAAAAGTTAGTCCTTGTACTTATCAATGCTACTATCTGCCTTGTGCTTGATTTGAAAAATCCATTTGCATCCAATAGCCTTCTTCTTAGGTGGAATATCAACAAGTTCCCATGTATTATTCCTCAATAAGGCATGATAATATGCATCCATGGCATCCTTCCAAGGTGGTGACTCAAGACCTTACTGAACTATTTTTGCTTTTGAACTTTGAATAACTGTACACATGAGAGCCAAATTTACCTTTTCACAAGACTTGCTATGAGTTTGAGGCCTAGTGAGAGATGTATCTATAACTGCATCATCTTTAGCATCCTTTAATGTGGCTTAATACCACTTAGTAAGATTTTTGTGAGTAGGAGATGAGGATGGAAGTGGTGAAAGAGGAGGAAATTGATCCGGTGGAAACAAAGCCTCTTTTGGCGCTTCTTTAACAAGATCCTCATCCTCAGGTTCAATAGTCTTTGGTGTTTGAGAACTACTAGGAGATGGTGAGGAAGAAATGTTACATCTTGTTTCCTCGTCAAAAACGAAAAATCTAATAATGTACACTTTCTTTGTTAATGCATCCATAAGTTGATATCCTTTCGAGTACCCAAGGAAAATGCATTGCAAAGACTTATCATCCAATTTTGTTCTTTGTACCTTTGGAACATGCATGTAAGATATACATCCAAACACTTTGAAATATGATATAGAGGGCTTCATACCAGTCCAAGCTTCTTCAAATGTGATATTTTCAAGCACTTTGGTGGATGCTCAATTCAACAAATACCAGTTGTTGTTCGAACTGCTTCAACCTAGAATGCAAGAGAAAGATTTACATCTTTCAACATACATCACACCATTTCAACAATAGTATGATTACACCTCTCTACAACACCATTTTGTTGAGGCATGTGAATAGTGGTCAATTGTCTATGAATCCCATGCTCATGAAGGTAGTTTACAAACTCCTTGTGGATTCCTCTCATCGATCTGAGCAAAATGATTTGACAAAATGACCAAATGACCTTTTTGTAAGGGCTTGAAATTATTTGAATTTCTCAAGTGCTTGATTTTATTGAGCCAAACAATAAACCCACAAAGAGTAGAAAATACTTGGCATTGTTATGACTTGGTAGCATCAGTCATCATAGATAAGTGTGAACTAATTCTAGGGTACTTGAGGCTCTATTCTCTGTAGCAAGAAAAGGAGCCCAATTTTTCTTTCCAACAAGGCAATGTGAGCAAAAAACTTTTGATTTCTAGATGAGGGGAAGTCCTCACACCATATCTCTCTTACTTAATGCAAGAATATAGCCAAGATTGAGATGGCCAAATCTTTGATGCTAAAGAGTGGTGGATGCACTAGTTTTTACTGCAAGGGCCTTATCTTGACATGTGATATCAACAAGTTGAAACATCTTGCCGACCCCTGAAGCACAAGAAACAATTTCACCTTTCTAAATTTATCTCTAATGAGACAAAGTTTTCCACCATTGTGACAATCAAGTTCAACTTTCAAGTTATGCACAAGTAACCAATTTATTGAAAGAAGGTTCTTTGTAAGCCTTGAAACATAAAGAACCTTTGTAGTTTTGCATTTGTGAGTTTTGAGGGGCAAAGATATATCTCTAATTCTCTTAACATTATATAATGATTCATCACCAAGGGATACTTTCCCATAGGAGGTGGATGGAGTGAGATCATAAAATCACTCTTCCTCACCTATCATATGTTTGGATTAACTAGAATCAACATACCAAAATGAACTATTTGAAGCAAAGGCCTTTGTTTCAACAACATACAAGAAATTTTCATCTGAATCTCTTGTAAATGCAACATTGCCATGTTGTCTATTTGGATTTTTCTACCAATGGGAATTCTTCTTCTTATCCCCACGAGAAATCTTAAGTGGAATTTTATGACTAGATTCATTATGGGCATGGCAATTTACCAATAGTCTTTGAGATCATGCCCCTTTCTTCTAAAAATGAGACATTTATTTTTCTTGGAAGAGTTTTCCTAATTTGGTTTTGATGATCTTAAAGATCACTCAGATGTTCAACTTGTTTTCCCTTATGCTTTGTTGTGAGGACTTGATTGTCTTGGGAGTCTAATGTCTCACCATGGATTGCATTTTCTTGTTGAAGCAATTGTACCAACTCTTCAAAGGATGGTGTTTTACTTGCCACATTGCTTAGACAAGTGAAAAATGTGTGAAACGAAGGAGGTAGTGCTCTCAATACTATAAGTACAAGAGATGCATCTACGACTTCTTTGCCTAATGCCTGTAATGATGTCATAATCCTTGTTACTCTTCTAAGAAATATATTTATTTTCTCTTCATGTTGCATTTGAAGGTAGTGTAATTGGAATTGGAAGTGGAGAATTTAATTCTCATTTTTGGCCTCATAAACCATTTTAAGATGATCTCGAGTGTCTTTTGTAGTAGTGGTTGTTCTAATATGAGGTTGTACCTCATCAGATACTCCAAATAGAATGAACAATTTTTCCTTGTCAAACCTAGTTTGCTTTGCACCAACATTTGCAAGTTTGGTGATGTTCCTGAAGACCATATCCCAAAGGTTCCCAAACTCAAGTTGGGTTTCTACTTTTGTCTTCCAAGCAACATAGTTGTCTCCTCTCAAAAGCTGAGTCATGAAGCATGATTTTAAGTGAATTATTAGTCATTTATGGAGTTTTAAGGATTCTTTCATAAATCTCTTATAACTCCCTGATGTTTGGTTTTAAAAAAAGAGTTTTACAAAACTTCTAATAGATTTCTTAAAAAAATTCGGTAATTTTTCTTCCAATTTTTTTATAAAAAAAGTTTTAAATTGTTTATAACTATATTTGCAATGTATAAACTAGAGAAAGTAATAAAAAATGCACCTTTCTCACCCATTCCTTTATCAACTAGATTAATCTGTTGCACTTGGCACTTACACATCCTTGCAACCTTGCTTGCCTTGATTTCTCTATGAATTATTCACAACATACATAACCACTCTTGCCAAATAATACTCATAGATAAGAAATATTTTATTTGTTGGCTCCCTTACACATTAGACAAAGGAATGACACAACATCAACATCACAATGTTCTGTAGATTCACCACTAGTATGGAGGAGTTGGAATTGCCTGGTGCAAAGGAGTCCTCCATCTCAGTCTCCATATATATCTCCACATCAGGTTTCCATGCTACAATGATTTGGCTCTTCTACGCTTTGCTAGACTTTGGAGAGTTTTCATGAAGATATTTTTGTGGTTTGTGCTTCAATTTCTAGCACAAGTAAACAACATTTGGAATTGTTTTATGTTAAATCAATGCCTTATCTTATTCTTCTCAACAAATCAATGTCCAGCTTGAGATGACTTCTTCAAACATACAAGCGTAGGATATTGCAACGCCCTGATACCATAATGAGAAAAAGCAATGAGCATGAAATAGGTGATGCAAAAAATGTATTAGAAATGAGCACTATAACATGAGTAGGTTGATTCAAAAAAGAGAAGTGAATATGAAAACTAACTCTACCAACTACCAGTCAAGTAAGAAACCTGTTGGCCCCATGGTTGTCGTTGCACCAAAAGATTGACTTGTTAATGCCTGATACAACCGCCAGAGTTAAACGGATCCACAATAGGTGTTTAAGCCATGTCACGAATCTCGAGAGGAGCGTTGACCATCTATCAACAATCTCCCCCTCAACGTTACTCGAGGGGATTCAAACCTGACACCTTTGGATCTGATACCACTTGTTGGCCCCATGATTTTCGTTTCACCAAAGATCAACCTGTTAATGCTCAATACAACCGCTAGAGTTAACAGATCCACGAGAGGCGGTTAAGCCATGTCATGAATCTCGAGAGGAGCGCTGACCATCTGTCAAGAATTGGTATCAGAGCTAGAAATCTTCTAACAGGGTTAAGATATTACTGGATTGATATTTGCTTAGCAAGAAAACTTTGAAGTGGTTTGATCTATTTGTTTGAGGGTTGTTTTTTCTTCTAAAATGGGCTCTACAAATGAAAGTTTTCCAATCTTTGATAGAAGTGGTTTCATAGATTGGAAGATTGTAGTTAAGAATGCTTTGAGAGAAAATGTTCTATGGAGTATAGTGAATAAAGAGATTGGAGAACCTTAACAAAAGAAAGAAAAGGAGTTATGGAAATGCAAGTTGGAGCAAGCTCGAGGAATTATTTGTAAGGCCTTGAGTCCCAATCTCAATAGAAGGTTTGTTGATGTTGATAATCCAATAAAACTATGGGAGAATCTAAGAAAGATTATAAAGATGCAGATATTGCTAGTGTGTTCAGCCTAGAAGAGAAATTGGTGAACATAGGCCTAGTTGATTTTGAAAAAATGGCTAATTACTTTAATGAGGTTACATATTTAAATGCCCAGGGTAAAAGCACAAAGCTGTGTCATAGTTTATAAAGGAAACGACCAACCCTGATCCAAATTTTAAACTTAAATCTCTAAAAAGTGGCATATATTTTTTGAATTTTGAAATGATGTAAACTAGTAAAATATGTATTTTTTTAGTATATTTTATGTTTTTTATTTTTTTGAAAAATTTTTTTTTTAAAGTAGTTTTTAATAAATTAACACTATAATTTAGTTGTTGATAAAATGCTGAAAAAATGAAGTTGCATGAGATGTCAAACTTTTCATAGCAAATTTATTTTTTTTTCTTTCAATTTTTTTGTGTATTTATAACTTGAAACTTTAGTGCATGGATATATTTTTTTTCCAATTTTGAAAAATACATATTAAAATGTGTGTGAATGAAAAAACAGTTGTTTCCATCAGACGTCAACTTTCATATTAAATATTTATCTAAAATGGAAAAAAAATTATACCATCTCGAAATAGATTATTTTATCTAGTGCATCATATTTTTTTAATTTTTGTAAATAAGTTTTAGTATTTTTCCTTGGCATGGTAATCAACCTAATATTTTGTGTTGATAACCTACTTTTAGTAATAAACTATTAAAATAAATATATTTTTGAAAACTACACTTATGGATCTACAAAAAGGTATTTTTATATTTAAAAAAAAATTTTTACATTGATAGGAGTTATTGAAACTTCAAGTTTTTCAAATAATTTTATTTTTTTGGTAAATTGGACTCAAAGTGGTGCTCCATATATTTTTAGGCAACAATTTTAGTTGAAAAAGTTGTGGAAGTATCTAACTTAGCTAGAATGAATCTTACTAGATCATATGTTTGACCAAAATTGATTTTTAGTTAGAAATACTTAAATTCAATTGTGCTGATAAGTTGGTTGAAAGTGTGACACAACTTTGTGCTTTTACCCCCCAGTTGAAGAAAATAGGTGTTGAATATGCAAAAAAGGATTTTCAGTTGATTGCAATGGTTGAAAGTAAGCTTCCCCAACCTTACAAGGTATTTAAAGAATCAAGGAAAAGGGTTATTTAGTTAAATCTTAATAGCCCCCAACAAACTTTTGATCAATTTTGTAAGTCAGTTTTAGATGAAGAGGCTCAACTTATTAAAGGATGTTATATTAATCAAAGAATCATGTGTATGTGGCTAAGGGTAAATTATTTTCTAGATATGTTGATGGAAAGAAGAATTGGAAAGGATATAATAAATTTCGTAATAATGATGGATCTAGCTAGTTTTCTAGAAATGAAGGTGTAGAAAAACAATTGGAAAGAAAATCCATTATTTGTAGGTATTGTGGAGGTGAGAATCATATGGAAAAAAAATGTTTGAAGAAGAGGAACAATGAAGGACAACAACACAAGCCTAAGAAAGAACGGTTTAAGGAAGGAAAGATAGATAAACAAATATTTATAGCCATCTCCAGGCAAGTAAAATCAAGTGTAGAGGTAACTTTTGAACCTGAAAATACATTTGGAGTAAAGGGAGGCTAGTTTGCTTCAGACTCTAATAAAGAATGGAATCTAGATTTAGGAGCATCTTTTCACATGACTAGAGATAGATCTTTATTCATTGATTTTCATGAAGGAAAGAATTTAGATCAAGAAATCACTATTGGCAATACAATGAAACTACTAGTTCTAGGAATAGGGACTGTTAGTGTAACAAATATAAATTTGAAAAATGTTTTATTGGTTGAAGGATTGGGGGTGAATCTTGTTTCAAGATATAGAATTTCTCAAGATGGATATGAGTTTGTTGTTACTATTGATCAAGTTATTGTAAGAGATAGAAACAACCCAAAAAGTGTTATTGCTATTGGTAGAATTGACCATAAACAAAGTCTCTTTAAATTCATTGGATTTGTTGATGATGAATACACACTCTCCCATGCTTTTGTTGCTTAAAGTTATTATATGTCAAAACTGTGGCATGCTAGACTTGGACATACAAATTATATAAAATTACAAGACATGATTAGAAAGAATATGGTTAGAGGATTAACAAAGATTTCAGTATTTGAAGGTGTATGTGAAGGATGTGTGTTAGGTAAACACCATTGAGATCCTTTTGATTTAGGAAAAGCATGGAGAGCAAGTCATCCACTACAACTCATTCATAGTGATTTATGTGAACCAGGACATCCTTCCATCTTAGGTGCTAGGTACCTTCTCACTTTTATTGATGATTGTGTAAGAGGGAAATTGGGAAGCGTAAGATAATCAAACATGAATGAATTAAACTAATCTAACTCAAGCAAAAGATGAAGATTCATACCCATTACTCACGAAATGAAACTACGAATAAACATAATCAAATAATGCAATGAAAAGATAGATCATAAAATGAATTCATAAAATGTAGCGTTACCATCCCGTGTAAAAGTGTATTCCCAATGATGTTGGATTGTTGTATCAATGCAAAGCATCCATTGATGTGTTGCAAAAGCTTCAAATGTGTGTGTGTTGATTGAAGATGTGTGTTAAAGTTCTTCAAGAAATCAATAGTAATTTCAACATTACTTTATTGTGCAAAAGATGTCAATTCTTCGATCGTTTTTGAGGATGAAAAGGATTGTTATATAGATTTTATGTTTTGAAATGAACGATCAGGATTGTATAGTAGGAAATCATGATCAATGGTTCAAAGATATTGAGAGGAATTAGATGGGAAGAATAAGTGGATTTTAATTACGTAATTGGTGTGATTGATGCAATCAATTTGAGTTTTCAATGGAATTGAGGAAATCAAGTTGAGCCTTCGGTGGGATTGAAGAATAGATGAATCAGTCAGAAATAGATGGATCAGTCAACCAATCAAAGTAAGCAATCAACAGATCATAATTTGCTCAATCATGAAAGTGGGTGAGGGTAATTAATTAATTGAATTAATTAATTAAACCTTTTTGAGTTTGAACGTGCAAGTCATGTTTGAATTTTACAAAAAAAGTTGTATTTGTTTGTTTTGACCTTTTTGAATGATTTTGAATAATTTATTCAATTATTCATGTTTAGAGGAAAGTGACATATGTTAGTTTTATGATCAAATGTAATGCACAAAAAATTAATTCAAAATCAGACACAATAACACAATAGATACCTTGGGAAAACCCTCCTCTTGAGGGAGAAAAACCCAACAAAAAATATCTCTTATATATATGAGCAATGGCAACAAGTATCTTTACAATGAGGCCACACACAAGGCCAATAAACAACACCAACAATGGCTGTAACACACACTAATAATCTTCCCTTCAATATGCACTTGAATAGAATCACAATCTGCTCCTATATGAATTCACACTACTCTTCTTGAAGAACTTGCACTTAATGGAGAAGGAGATCAAACTTTTCTTGATGCTTGAATGAAGGAAAGTGACCTTCTATATATACAATGCTAGATAGGTCGCACCTTTACAAATGACTAGGTCGGCCATCAAGAAATAAATACAAATAATAATAATTAAATTACAATGAAGGTCGGCCAAGGAAGAATTATACAAGGAAGGTCAGCCAAAGTAAAGTTGCCATTAACACATAAATAAATTATATCTTCATTCGAAGCTGGAAGAATTGAGCCCAAAGATGCTAAACTTCAATAATATAGTTAAACTATTAAGTTTTAATAATTTAATTGACTTAGGAGAATAGGGTAAATTAGCGACATAATTAAATAATTGATGTTATTTAATTAATCAAGGGGAATAAAGTTAGATTAGGTCTTTATTAAATAAACAAAATTTATTTAATTAGTCAAAAATGGTGAAAAAGTGAATTAATCAAATAATGTAATAGTATTCAATTAATAGAGGAAATTAGGGTTTTTGATGTAATTGATGCGAAATGCAGTGTTATTAGGTGATAATGATGTGGATGATGAGAAAATATCATTTAGGATGTGTGACAAGTGTTAGGTCATTTTTACATGTCTACATTTTGCCCCTCTTTGAGACAAAGTAGTGGTTGCTTTGTTTCAAAGAATTCAACGTTAAGATCAAGATTTGAAAATTTTGATATGCCCCATTGTGCCCTGATGGTTAGCGAAATGATGGTAGGACATTGGGCTGCCCCCTCGAGAGGTTGGTCGGAAAAAAAATAAAATTTCGGGTCAGGCTCGTGACACTATTTCATTTCAGTTTAGATGTGTAGAGGAGAAAAAATTAAGCCTATAGGACCTTCGTTGATAGTTCAAATGTTCCCAGGAGCTCCCAATTTCAACCTAGGAGGGTTTCCTAGGTAAAAAAAAATAGGGTTTGGGCGGTTAAAATAGGTAATTAGGGTTTAATTTACCTCATTTGTATTATAAACCTATAGTAATTTCTTGCCTCTAGATTTCATGATTTGTCCATTGTTGTGGAGCTATAGCGAGGATTCGAAGAGCTACACATCATGCGAAGGAAACTTGTGAGTTCGAGTGGCCTGTAGGCATCGGTACACCGGTATGTACCCTTTCCTTTCATGTTTTCATGTTTTCATTTTTGTGTAATTAATGCATGAAGACAAATTAAGCGATAGCAGTAGATTCATGAATTTCATGCTTTTGCATTGAAATGACTGCTATTGATGTTTATATCTATGTCGCTTTTGAGTTTGTGTGCCACCTTTGAGTTAGATGTTTACTTTTGATAAAATTTTTTGCTTTTGTTTTCACTTTTGACCTTCTTGGTTTGTTTTGTCTGCCCTTGTAAAAGTTTTTTTCTTTTGAGATACATGTTCGCTTTTTCCATTTTTAGCGCTTTTGTTTTTCTTTACCACTTTCAACAAAACAATAACCACTTTTGACAATAAAGTCATTGCTTTTGAAAAAAAAGTGACCGCTTTTTCTATTATTGGAAGTTTGAGGCAACTTATATGCAATCATGGGTTCATTTCGTGTTTTCATAGCAAATTGTTAATGTCATGGGTTGAATGGTTGTAGACGGTTCTCAAACTGCTAGACTCGAGGGAGCGTCGACCGCGTGAGTTGTTCAATTTGATCACTGAGTTCTAGGAGTTGGAGTGAGATGTTCGAGATGTTGTGGGGTTATGACATATTTTATACATGCCCATGATTATATGCCATAGAGCTACGATAACCGCCCTTGTGAAGTGATGGCATTCTGAGACATCGTCTTTTCACTTACCTACTGGGGAGGTCACCATCACCCTAGCGGACATATGGACGATCCTTCATGTACCTATACATGGAGAGCTTGTGACCTATTCTATTCAACAGGGCACACGTGCTATGTGCCAAGTCCTTGGTGTTAGGTGTCTTTGGGTTTGGGAGTTAGAGATAGACCTATCTCCATTCGTGAGTAGTGCAGATCCCGTTTCACTGGTTTTATGTGCTTTGGTTTTGGGGCTTGTCATTCCTGATTGGCGAGGCAAGCAGTTTCCTATTGGTTGGGGGGTGTGCATTGAGAAGATGTTCGAGCATGGGACCAGGTATGCATGGGGCACATGTCTCCTTGCTCATCTTCATAGAGACATGCATGAGGTCGCCCATTGAGGAGGCAGTTATATTTCTGATGGTATGTCTTTACTTCTTGTATTACACTTGGCCTTGACAACTACATTATTGGCGTCACGTTATAGATGATATTCTTGGTTTTTTTGGAGATTGTGGTTGGACTATGATGCCTAACATGACAACGAGGAGCAACTCCCATTTTGTAGACAAAAATGATGGTTGATCGATCATGTTCGTTCTTTCCTTGAGCGGTATTTACCTGATCGAGTGCTTTGCTATTTTGGCAAGAGACAAGCCTTTTGTAGATGACTACCAAGCTTGTTTCGGTAGGACCACCTAAGAGGTTCAGGTGTGGGGTCTTCAGGAAAATTGGGATGCAACCATTGTAGAGTTTAGGAGACTCGCCCCATTTGGATGGGGGTGGCCTCTTGGACCTGCAAATCTTGGGACTATCCCATATTATGATCATTGGTGGGCTCGATAGATTCCTCTGAGGTTCACAGATCTTGCTAGCGTTGTGCTAGCCGTGGGTAGAGTAGGTATTACTAGGCGTAGAGGGGAGAGACAACAACTTCAGATCGTTGTTGAGTAGTTAGATAGAGCCAAATAGGATGGGCAGTAGGATGGGAATGATGATCCTATGTAGTAGGATCAAACACAGGGTGTGGGTCCTCCTCCACCACTTGGTGATGTAGCGATGACTGCACAGATAATACACTTGACAACGGCCAAGGATGCAAAGATTGTCAGGAGACAACCTGTAGAGGTACATGTTGTAGATTTGATCACTGAGAGAGATACAACTAGACAAGAGAGGGATGGCTTCAGGGCAGAGTGGGACATTGAGAGTGGGTGATGTCATGCTACGAAGGCATAGGTACAGGTAATTACAACTGAGAGGGATACCCTCAAAGCAGAGCACGATGCTGTCAGAGCAAAGTGAGATCAGGATATGAGGGCGGCTACTTATTATCAAACTCTTTATGGGGTTGTCGTCCCTAGAGCACATAGACGTCCTAGGTTTGATGAACCTAGTACAGGTAATGTTGTAGCCAATTCCGGTGATCAATCAATTAGGATGCTAGGTCATCCATTGGTCATGCCACAATCGTCCCCTCAGCAGAGCTAGGATCATCATAGATTGCCACCTCCAGACAGGTAGTAGGATTATATGTACTTGATCATTATGATGTTTATTATTTTAGAGACATTGTTGTAGACATAATTTTGTATATACATTCATTGGCCCAAATGAGGCCTCATATAGATGTATTTCTTTGTATTATGATATCACTCATGTTATTTGATGATGTACTTGACATTCTCATTTTTGATGATGATATATATGAGATATACATGTTTCAATGAACGACTCCACTATGTGTTATGTGATGATTATGGATGATTGATGTATGATGAATGTTGATATATGATGGATGTTGATATCTTATATATGTGATGTATGATTATATGATGCATGATGTTTTATTGCTTTATTATGATCATGATATGTATTGATGATATTGTGGTTGCAGGATGGATGTGGTACTAATGATATTGTGATGCAAGATGGATGTTGTTAGTTAGAAGAAATGTTGGATGATGGATAGAAATTTGATGTTTGTTAATTTGATGAGTTGCTTTTGCTTTGCATGGAGGCTTCGTATGTTTAACAATCCTTTTTGATGTAGCAAACATACATGATGCACCGGGGTATTGATAACCAAGGTGGCTTTGTATCCATTGCATGGACTTTGACTCAACATACAAATAATATTCTTGCTCATACCAGACATACGAAAACCCTATTAGGATATATGGTTGAGTTGTGTTTAAATTTTTTTGAACCAGTTACATAGAGAGGTATGAAATACCTAACATGCAACTGCTATATGAATTGTCTCAAAACAACTTCCATACACCAAACAAAGCAAGTATTCACCATGGTAGTATCAAAAAAATATATTTCAAACATAACTAACAAAAATTGACAATTAATACCACCATTCCTTCTTCTCTAAATCCTTATGGACATCCTCGAGAGATCCTGGGAATGTGGTATTATGATAAATAAAAAAGATAAGACTATAAAAAGATAAACAATGTTGCAGTATCACTTTCCATGGTTGTTGTTGATGTTTCATGTTGTTAACCGATGTTGATGATGCCTATTGTAGGAATGTTTTATCTATTAAGACATATCTTAGGATGTTATAGGTATGATTTTCAAGTGGGTATGGTATTCTATACTTAGGCATTGTTTTCTCTTGATAGTTGTCTAAGCGTTTCAATCTTCATTTTGGAGTTTTTATTTTGATGTTTTGTTTTGTTTGTTGTTTGCGTTGTCAAAGGGTGATTGTGATGATTTGTTTATTATGGATGAAAAGTTTATTTTGTTTGGTGATGATGGAGGTAGGACCTTTTTATTTTATTTTTTGGGTTTATTTGATGCTATTTTGTTGTTTTTAGGGGACTAACCTAGGGCCTCGGGGGCTCATCCAAGATAAGCCTTGCCTACGTTATACACGCAGAGGCTTGTAGTTTGCTTTGGTTTGATATGAACATGTTTTTCATCTTTTCTATTTTTTGAATGTTTTTGAATTTTTGACTTGACTTTTTTGACTAAGTTGAAAGAAAGCATGATAGATACCTAAGGGGACTGACCTAAGGCCTCAGGGGCTGATAAGCCTTGCCTATGTTGTACAAGCAGAGACCGCGTAGTTCAATTGGTGTTGACTCAAAAGCAGAACATGTTTTTGGGATTTTGATGGTTTGTTTGAGTTTTAATTTTGTTGATTTTGACTTTGTTTTGATTTTGATAGTTTTTTTGTTGTGATGAGATTCTCACGGATCCAATCCGTTACCCATTTTGGGAAGTTTCCCCTAGTTTGAGACAAGATTACCTTCCCTAGGGGAGACAAATGTTGGTGGTGTAGCAAGGTGAATATTTAATCAGTTATTGAGCCATGGTCGACAACACGTCTTTATTATGGGATGAATGGGTGGATGCTCTAGATAGTGCTGATAAATAACGATGCAAGTCTTATTCAAACGTAGTTCCTATTTGCCAGGTTTTCACTACAGTACCTGTTCTAGAAGTGACACAAAGTTTTCACTTAAAGAACGTTTTATTTCTCTTTACTATTTTTCTTGTTTTTTTTAATTTTTTTTTGCTTTTTTATCTTTTTTTGCTGGGATACTCTGATGTTTTTAAGTATAGAATATTTTGAGATGGCTGTTGTTCAGTGATTCAGTTAAAGGTTCCCCTTCAGGAGTAGCCAATTGATAAGCCCTAGATCCATAACTTGTTGTGATGATGAATGGGCCTAACCAGTTGGGTTCAAACTTACCTTTTCCATCTTGATTCAACTACACCTTCTTATTCTCTTTGAGTACCAAGTTGCCAACCTGAAAGTTTATATTCTTGATCTTTTTATTGTAGCTTCGTTTGAGCCGATTCTGATAAACCTGAAGATGGTTTAATGCGCTCAAACGCCTTTCATCTGGAGTTCCAATTCATTCAATTTGAACACTTGATACTCTTCATTGTTGACAATGCCTTTCAATGATATTCATAGTGAGGGAATTTGAACTTCAATAGGTAAGAAAACTTTAGATTCGTAGACCAATGAAAAAGGTGTGGCACCTATAGGTGTACAGATACTGGTTTGGTAAGCCCATAGGGTTGGGTTCAGTTGTAAATGCTAATCACGACCAACGTCATTAATAGTCTTTTTTAGTATCTTTAGGAAAGTTTTCTTAAATGCTTCAGTCTCACCATTTCCTTGGGGATAGTAGGGCATGGAGAATTTGTGCTCGATAGAAAATTGTGAACAAAGCTCTTTGACCTCTTGATTTTTGAATGGGGTTCCATTATTTGTTATGATGGTTTGGGGAATTCCATATTGATAATTCAAGATGAAATTGGATATCTGTTTTCTTTTGATGTACATGTAGAAGAGGGGGTCCAACCACACCAAGGCTCCAGGTCACAGAGAGTCGAGAGTGGAGGGCTTCCCTAATCTACCTCAAGCTGGATAAGAGTTCTTAGTTCAAAAATAGAAAATAAAGAGCACTCTCAAGTACTTCTATCACTCTATTAACCTGGGAGATTTGATGGGGCTAAATGAGTAGGTTGTTGGAACCTGAATTGTACCTCAAACAACTCTCTACCTAAGGAAAACAATGTAGGTCAGGGATGATAGTGTGGCACACTAGTTTCTCTCTGGGCCAGTAGCGTCCGTATGGTTAGAAAGTCAAAGACACAGTGAAAAGTACCAAGGGCCTACTAACTACTTAGCATTTAAGGTCTAAAACACTAAGGAGAGTCTAGTTCTCTAGCAAGATTTGCACGAACATGTACCTACACACAACCAAGAGAGGAAAAATGTTGGGGTTGTATAGGGGTTTTCCTCAATCAAACCCCCACTTTGGTGTTTCCACCTCCATGGATAGCTAGATAGATCGATAGAAAATACAATAAAGAAACCAATAGAAGGAAAACCAAACAATAGCAATAACACTATGCTACGTAAATCAAGAAACAATGTTACCCTCTCAATCGAGGTGCCCTCAAGCACATAGAGGAGGATGCAAGATTGGTAAGGTCTATGCTGCCACAACAATGAAGAAGCAGTCCCTCGAGACACCAAGTCACAACTCCAATGGTGGAAAAAGTGGAGAAAAGATGTGTATGAACTCAATTAGTGTGTAGAAAATGGATTGAATTGCTCAAGAGATGCTCAAGAGATCTAGTGTTACTAAGAGGATGGAATGAATTGCTAAAGAGATCAATTCTAGTTGAAGGATAGGCATTTGAAGATAAAAAAGGGAGGGAAAGAGCCATTCTCGGGTTGATTGGAAGGCGCAGAGGCATTACACTTTGTCGCTAATGGAGAATGTAACATCTCTATAGATTGCAGAGGCAAGAATTTTTCAGGGATGGCGCATCCTCGATAGAAATTCCCCCACCGACACAAGAGACAAGTGCCAAGTGGATGCATTGCAAATAGGTGATGTGGAATTTCTTAGTCGAGTTTGATTTTCCTAAAGTAGAGGGTGTAAAAGGGGAATTTGCATGAGGGGTGGAAATTCACTCCTATACATTTTTCCCCCAATTTAATGAGCATGAGTGCCAATGGATGTTTGGTAAAGTAGATTGGAAAGTTTAGAGATAAATACCTGAACCGTTGAGGAAGCAAACCGCAATTTGGTGAATCTCGAAAGTGTGAGGTAGGAAAATAACTCCATAGGTACTCTCTCTTGAGGAGGATTGAACAAAGGAATTTGTAGATCCCCGGAGCTACATAGTTGATCAAAGCACACCAAAGGACAAACATATGATGGATAAATCTAGCAAGATGTAAGCACTTCACAGGTCCTCGCATCTGCAAAGAAGGCACATCCTAGGTACTCTCTCCTGAAGGAAGCTCAATGTAGGGGACTCCGCATAGCCGGATTGGAAAGTAAATTCATAGGTGCACCTAGAAAGCAACATGTTAATCCACATAAAAAATATTTTAGGAAACAAAAAGAAGCTATGTAGGCAGACAAGCATACAGACAGTCAAAAAATTGAAGGAAAAGCTTTTAAAGGGGTCCCTCGGGAACCCTTCAAAAGAAAAGGGGTTCACGCAAGGGACACTCATTTTGAAAGTACAAGAGTATTTTTCGCAAGTCAATTTAACATCAATGAATCCTTTTAGCTGATGTTAACTTTATCAAGGAATTCGAAAGGAAGAAGGTCCCCTTGCAAGGGGAAGGTAAAAACTTTGCTCGTAGGAGAAGGTGCTTCCTCCTCAGAGGAAGGTGTTTCCAATTCTTTCTTTACGAACCCATGATGAAGGAAGAATATTTTGCTAGGGGTCCTTGTTGAGGAATGCGAGTTTTGAAAAATATTTTGAAGGGATTTTCGAGAAAATATTCGTTGGCCATCAAATGCATTTTCTGAAAATTATAGTGACATGATAGCGCCCCCTTAGGATGGTTCACGCTGAACGTAGAGGCATGTGAAATCCTAAGGAGAGAAAGGAAAGAATAAAAAGGTGATGTTGTGTCCCTCGAAACATAGTGAGATGTAACCGTGGTAATGTTGCCGCACATACGAGGGACAACACACGAGCACCACAACATCACAAAGCAAGCAAGAAAGATAAGAGAACAAAAATACAAAAGGAGACGATAACATCAAGAACAAGGGACACAGGGGCGATATGATATTTCAGGGTCAAAGCTACTCATAAATATAGATAAATATAATAATAGTATATAAATGAACTGTCATCAATCCCCTACTATATCATACCATATGAAGAATGCACGAGAAGGCAAAATAAAAATAAAAAATTGAGTCAACATGGAAGGGAAGACTAAATTCCCCCAACACTTTGCATCGTCCCCAATTGTTGAAAATCAATACACAGAACATAGGAAGAATGATGTAACAAATAAAGGAAGTTTTACGACACATAAACACTCCTATATCCAAGCACCTATGAGGGAAACAAGGGTCATCTAGGAACACATAATGCAAGGATAGGGGAACACAAACACACACAAAATCTACTCTAAAGATGAAAAAGAGGCACCCCCTAGCCCTCATCAACCAAGAGGTCATCAACCTCCCAATCTTGATCATTATAAGGGGAAGGCAGACAAGCTTGCAAGGGTGGAATATCAAGGGGAGAACCCTCCAACCTCCTACAACAAGAGCCAAGGAAGGAGGCCCCTCAAGGTCTCCTCCACTTAGTTCTTGTGGGGTGAAAGTCAGTGACTTTGCGAAGATCGCTGAAAGGGTTGGGACCTCATTCAGAGAATTAAACATGCACTTCACAGGAGTGCCATGTGTTAACTCGACGGGCGAGGGAGGCGGCACCTGAGATTCACTGGTAGGCTCACCGAGAGATTCAGGAGTAGTGACAAACTCCAGGGAGGCCGAAACTTCCTCTGTCACTAGGACAACACATGCTAATGCAGAACCACCCTCCAAAGAGGGTGAACCCCTCTTTTGACCCCCATCGCTAGCTGGGCCGTCCTCCATCTTCCACTTTGTTGGAGGATGCAAGATCCCCACAAATGAGGCAAAAGGCATGGAGAAGGAGAAGAAAACTATGGTGGGCACCACCGAGGTATTCGACATGTCCACGAGCTTTGAAAATGATGGGATATCTGGAAGGGACATCAAAAGGGGTGGCTCAACCGAGGGAGAAATAAACATTTGCACCCTCTTTGGGTTAGGAATATTTACACTTGCAACTAGAGCCAGAAGCAACACTAAAGCCAAGGGAACTGAAGCAAAGGGGACAGGAGAGGAGGATACAGTAGAAGCTGCCAGAGCAGAAACTGCCAACTCCCCCTCCTTCCTTTGTAGGACGGCCTGCTCAACGGACATAGCCTTTCTCTGACGCTTATGCTCACGTGAAAGGAAGTTCTTGTGACTTTGAGAGCTAGAGGTTGAAAGCTGAGATGGAATGGAGGACTCCTATTCAACCATTAGAGTGTCCATCATGACCGTTTCTGGTAGAGGGAGAGACTCCTAGACGGGAATAGGAGGGAGAGGTTGAGAAGAGGTTGGAATGACAACGGGGGCAGAAGGCCCTAACACCTCAACAGTGGGCCTCTTTCCATTCACCGCCTTAGGGGCAGGAGCGATAGGAGGCTGCAGAGGCTGATACATAGAGGATTCCCCATGGGGACCCTTCCCCTTACCATATTGAACGGGTCGAGGCACCATGGGTAAGATGGGAAGTTCAAACACTAGGAACTTGGGATTTTGCCAAGTGGGCACCATCAAATTCTTTAGCAATCGCCTAGGAGTAGAAGATGACGATGTCGCAACAAAGTGAGAGGAAGCGACAGGTGGGACAGTGGAAGAGGAGGAAGAACCTTGAGTACGCTTCTCTTCCTCCCTTCTCTGAGCCAAGGCAGAATCACTGTCAGCCTTTAGGCAAGCCCTATGTGAGACAACATAGGGAGAATGAGGGTATCTCTCCTTAGGTGTTAGTCCCCCACTCTTGTACTTCACATAGGTTTGGTACAAGAGGTCTGTCCCAGGAGGAAGTGGACCAACAAGCGCAGGCCAAAAGTGATCCGGTGAGTACCCACCACACGCAATCGACAATTTATAGTCGATGTCGTGGACTACATGTACTGTACCCTCATGAATGAATTTTAGAAACTTATGCACTATCGAGGGAACTACATTCATAGCAAAAAATTAGGGGATACCCAGTCTCACCGTGAAGAGCTCAAACCCTGGATTATGTCAAAGAGTAAATTTATTAATTTAGGTCCAACTTGGATGGACAAGGTGATGTAGCCGATGGGAGGTACAAAAAGCCCATCTTGTGTATGGATGGTACTCTTGGATTCGTCATACCCATCTATGTGCAATAAATTAGTCATCTTAATCTCCTTAGTAATGACATTCACCCAACATGTGGGGTCAACAAGAACACCTATCATAGTGTTTCCATTGATTCGTGCGGGGATGTACAAGGGAAATGGCTCTCTATTATAGTTCATCGACAAGTCCTGCAGGGTTAAAGTTATGCAAGGGGAACTACTCACAGGTTGCATAGATGGGATGGGAAAATGTAAAAAGGAGGCCATCACATATACTAGACAAAACCTTCAGAGAGCCCCCAAAGGTTTTGACACTAGACAATGACCCAACTAAGGTTTCGTTCCAAAATGCTTATGGAACCTTCCAACTATGCCTCTAGGGGTCGTAGGTTGGGTTACAAGGCTAAACGCCTCACAACACTCAGACCCACAACACTCCTAGGATACAAGGAAAGGGTCTTTCAACATTGCTAAACGGAACCAAAATGGTTCACGTCAGGTTCACCAAAATGTAGAAGAGGGGGACCAACCACACCATGACTCCAGGTCATGGATAGCCGAGAGCGGAGGGCTGACCTAATCTACCTCAAGTTGGATAAGAGTTCTTAGTTCAAGGATAGAAAATGAGGAGCACTCTCAAGTACTTCTGTCACTCTACTAACTCGAGAGATTTAATGGGGCTAAATGAGTAGGTTTTAGGAACATGAACTGTACCTTAGAAAACTCTATGCTCGAGGATAGTTGCGTAAGTCAGGGACGATAGTGCGGCCCATTGGCATCTCTCTAGGGCGCTGGAATCCATGTGGTCAAAAAGTACAAAGAAATAGTGAAAGGTACCAAAGGCCCACTAACTACTTAGCATTTAAGGTCTAAAACACTAAGGAGAGTCCAGTTTGCTAGCAAGCTCCACACGAACACATACCTACACACAACCAAGAAAGGAAAAATGTTGGAGTTGTATAGGAGTTTACCTCAGTCAAACCCCCGCTTTGGCATTTCCACCTCCACGTACAACCAGATATATCGATAGAAAATATGATAAAGAAACCAATGGAAGGAAAACAAAACAATAGCAATAACACTATGCTACGTAAATCAAGAAATAATGTCACCCTCTCAATCAAGGTTCCCTCAAGCACATAGAGGAGGATGCAAGCTTGGTAAGGTCTATGCTGCTGCAACAATGAAGAAGCAGTCCCTTGGGACACCAAGTCACAACTCCAATGGTGGAAAAAGTGCAGCAAAGATGTGGAGAAGATGTGTATGAACTCAACTAGTGTGTATAAAATGGATTGAATTGCTCTTGAGAGATGCTCAAGAGATCCAGTGTTGCCAAGAGGATGGAATGAATTGCTAAAGAGATCATGTCTAGTTGAAAGATAGGCATTTGAAAATCAAAAAGAGAGAGAAAGAGTTGTTCTCGGGTTGACTGGAAGGCGCAGAGGTGTTACACCTCGTCATCAATGGAGAATGTAACATCTTTATGGATTGCAGAGGTAGGAATCTATGAGGGATGATAGCGTACTGTGCAGATGTCTGCACACCGCATGCGTGTCCTTGACAAAAAATCCCCCATTGACACAAGAGACAAGCGCCGAGTGGATGCATTGAAAACAAGTGATGTGGAATTTCTTAGCCATATTTGATTTTCCTAAAGTAGAGGGTGTAAAAGGGGAATTTGCAAGAGGGGTGCAAATTCACTACTATACTGTAGGTTAATGGAATTGCTTCTATCCATTTGGTGAAATATTCAGTTGCGACAATAATCAATTTATGCCCATTTGAGGAAGCGAGAGAGATCTTACCTACCAAATCTAATCCCCATTGCGAAAAAGGCCATGGTGTTGTGATAGGTCTCTACTCCTGTGCTGGTGCGTGAACAAGGTCGCTATGTTGTTGACACCGACGACATTTTCTATAATATACTGAATACATTCTTGTTCCATGGAGGGCCAATAGTACCCCATTCTTAGCAATTTTTGTACTAGGTCGGGTCCACTAGAATGGGATCCACAAACTCCTTTATGTACCTCTTGTAAGGAAATTTGTGCTTCTTTTGCGTTCAGACATCAAAGTAACATACCATCTAAAGTTGAACAATATAAGGTGTCTCCTAGGATCATGAATTAGGATGTCCTATGGGAAAAGGTCTTCTTTTGGGTTGATGTTAAATCAGGAGGTACGATACCATGTTGGATATAGTCAAACATGTCTTGGCACCATGGTGAATTAGGACCAAATACAACACACACTAGTTTTGATTCTAGGATATTGAATGCTGGTATGAGCAGTTTCTCCACAAGGAATTCATACTTAGGAATGTTTTGTGGAATATCAAAAAGTGACCCTATCGTTGCCATGACATTGACTGCTTTGTTGTTGATCCGGGGAACTTGTTCAAAGGTGATGGTGACAAAATATCATTTGAAACTATCCACCATCCTTTTATATTGCATCAACTTGTCATATTTTGTTTGATACT
Source organism: Sequoia sempervirens (assembly GCA_007258455.2). Lineage (NCBI taxonomy): Eukaryota > Viridiplantae > Streptophyta > Pinopsida > Cupressales > Cupressaceae > Sequoia > Sequoia sempervirens. The sequence continues at coordinate 153,109 of VDFB02080377.1, forward strand.
CATTATTCACTTGCCTAATTACCAGTTGAGAGTCTCAATAAACCTGTAGTTCTTTTATCCTCCATTCGATGGCCATCTTGAGTCCTATGATGAGTGCTCCATATTCTAAGATGTTATTTGTACATGGGAAAGCAATTTTGTACACCTTAGGTATACTATCTCCATGTGGTGTGAGAAATAAGATACTTGCTCTTGAGCTGCGTTGAGTGTGGGACCCGTCAAAGTACAAGGTCCAATGGCTTGTCTGTTTTGTTAGTAGTATGCTTTCATTTGGAATGTCTATTGTTAGAGGCTGGTGACTTCTATTGGTGCTTCTACTAGTTGATTTGATATGATTTTACCTTTGATGGCTTTCATGTCTACGCACACTATGTTGAATTTACTCAATATCATCACCCATTTAGCAATCTTACCTGTTAGAGTTGCTTTTGCTAATAGGTACTTTAGTGGATCTACCTTTGAGATCAGCTTGACTTGTCTGTTCAAGATATAGTGTCTAAAATTCTATGTCACAAATATGACAAAGAGACACACTCGTTCTATGGGTGAATAGTTCAATTTGTAGCCCACTAGTGTTCGACTGATATAGTAGACCGATCTTTCTTTGTTATTATCATCTTGTTGTGCTAAGAGATCTCCTAATGTTGCTTTTGTTGTAGACACATAAAGTATCACTGCTTTGTTTGGAATAGATGGCATTAAGACTAGAGGAGTGAGTAGGTACTCCTTGACTTACTGGTTAGCTTGATCACATCTCCCATCCCACTTGAATGTGATGTCTTTGTGTAGTAGATGGATGAACGAATGAGACTTGTTTTCCAATTGCGTAATGAATCACCTGATGGACTTTAGTTTCCCCTGTAGACTTCTTAGCTACTTCAATGTCTTTAAAGGAGGCATTTCTAATATGGCTTTTACCTTTGTAGGATCTACTTCAATACCCCTTCTCGATGCTATGTATCCTAACAGTTTTCCTGATGTTACTCTGAATACACACTTTTTCGGAATGAGTCTCAAGTTATACTGTTCGAGCCTGTCAAACACTTTTGCAAGGTTGGTCAAATGGTCTTCTCTTTTGATGGAATTTTCTAGTATTTCATCCACACAATCTTCCATATTTTTATGCAGCATATCATGAAAGATTGTAGTCATTTCTCATTGATATGTTGCCCCTGCATTCTTTAGACTGAATAGTATGACATTCTAGCAGAAGGTCCGCCATGCACAAGTGAATGTTGTTTTATGTTGATCATCAAGGGATATTTTTATCTGATTATATCTAGAGAAGCCATCCATTAATGATATCATTTCATGTCCTATTGTTAGATCTACGATCATATCAATGCTTGGAAGAAGGAAGTCATCTTTTGGGAAAGCCTTGTTTAGATCTTGGAAGTCTATGTAGATTCTTATGCCCCCAATGGGATTTGATACTGGTACCTACTAGATTCGATATCTATTCTAGATAATTGATCGGTCTGATGAAACCCACATCTAGTAGTTTCTTCAGTTCTACTTTTACCAAAAGTGTTATCTGGGGATGCATCTTTCATAGTTTCTACTTGATGGGTTTAGCTCCAGGAAATATGACTAGGTGGTGTACGACCAATGCTGGATCTAGCCTTGGCATGTACACATATGTCCATGAGAATTTTATATTCCTTTCATTGATGAATGTTGAGAAGTTCACTTTCTCTTCACGATCAAGTGACGCTGCATGATATGTGATCTTGGGTGTATCTGCTGTGCCAACATTGATAGGTTCAAATTATTCAACTAGGAGTGGCGACTTCTCTTGATATTTAGAAATAGGGAGATTGAATCTTCCATCCTCAAGCACCTCAGAGAGGCTTTCACCCTTAGATTCATCCTTTATTTTTCTCTTTTCAAAATCCAATAGAGCCACATCGTGGTTTTCCCTAGGGGATTTCCTTTTGACTTTTACATTGTCTTTTTCAATTTTGCGACTAGAGGACACAATATCCCCTTCGAAATATGCTTCTTGTTCGAGTTCCATGACAAACCCTACTTTATGATCTCTTGATGGTATATCGGTTTGAAGTCCCATAAACTCTGCAATAGCTTCATCGTTCTAGAATTGATCCAAAACTAGCACATGATGTTGTTGGTCCCAATCTATTAACTGGGGATAGCAAAGGGGTAGGCTATCATCATTTTCTATAAAGCTTACAGAGGTTTTCAAAATGGTCAATATAGCTATGGCATCATTCTCCCATTGAGTATCTAGACCTCATTGTTGCTAGAAGTAGGGGAATCCCATTCATACTCGTTAGAGTCTGTTTCATAAGTAAAATCTTCAAGTATAGGTTTTCTAGGTCAGGTAAGGACTATACTTATTCTAAAGCTTTCAAATAGGTCCTCGATTGGTAAATCATTGTTTATAAGATGGTAGGTAACCAATGTCTTAACGTCAGTAGAAGGAGCTCTTTTCTTAAGAGAGGTACATCTAGTGTTTGGTGTAACTACATCTATCAAACCATATCCTAGTCCCATGTTCTTCTTTCTTTGTTCCACTATAATAGGTTACCATTTGCCTTGTTTGTGTCACCCAAGGCTGCCTTTTCCAGTGTATCCCATTTTTTTAGCCATCTGATACCCTTTAGTGTTGGGACCAATAGGAAGGGGTTGCAATTGTTCTGGTTCTTGTTCTTCTTTGTAGATCAGTGATGAGAGGTATTTTTTGAATATTTCCTCATCTTTCATGTCTCCCCACTTGGTAAAGATCGTGGGTTTGACTATCATTGTTACTGTTTGAGCATGTTCAATCTCCTTAGGCCCTCCATAAACCTTGGGTGTTGGTGGAAGCATTCCAATGCAAAAGGATTGATTGAAATGATAGTTTTTGTTACCTTTTTCAAGTAATTGAACCTTGGTTTCAAGTTTTGGTTGTTCATTTGATGGGGGTTTAGTTGAGGTTGATGGTAGTGTGGATGGATCAACATATGAGAAAGAGTGGAATAATATATCATTACTAGGTATTTGCTGGATTTTGTTGTATTTCTCTTCCAATTTTGCACAGTAGTGGAAGGGTTCAGGATCAACATATAATGTAACCTCTTTTCCTTCATGAAGAAATTTTAGACACTAGTGTAATGTCGAAGGAACTGCTTGTAGTGCATGAATCCATGGGCGTCCTAAAAGAAGGTTATATGTTAGTTTAAGGTCCAGTACCTGCCATGTTTCTATTGTTGCCAGTCCTATCTATATGGGAAGCCTGATCATTCCTTTTGAATTTCTTACAAGGTCATCATAAGCCCTTATAGTGATGCTCTTTCCCTTGTCAATTAGACCATTAGAATACCCCAGCTGTTTAACAAATTTTAAGGCACAAATTTTTATACCTGCACTGTTATCTATCAATACTCTTTTGACCTTATGTTTGTGGACACCAACCTCTATATAGAGGGATTGGTTATGGAATGATTTCTACGGAAGGTCTTTCTCAAAAAAGATTAAATGGAGAGTGGCCATGATTTTTCCAACCATGGTTTGAAACTGATCAGGATTGAGGTCATTAGGGACCGATGTTTCCAAAGCCTTTTCTAGTATTTCCTTATGCACAGGTGATAATTTCAACAGTTCTAGGATGGAGTTCAAAGCGGGGGTCTTTTTCAGTTGTTCCACAATACTAGTCATTGGATGACTTAGTTGTGGGTTTAGGTGGGGCTCCTTGTATTGTTACTTTCCCTCAATGAGTAGTTATGTTACATTTGGGGTCCCTACCTCGTATAGTTAACACATTGACCCTAGTGTCATCTGCCTGGGAGAGGGTGCCTAGGATGGTTTCACCATAAGTGTAGTTGGCGTCATGATAGTCTTTTTCTTAGCATGGTTAGGAATTAGATTTGTGTAGATTTGGAGATCTGTGTTTCTAGGATGATGTTCTATATCAACTTCTCCCTTGTCAATTAAGTCTTGCACTATGTGCTTAAGTATCATGCAATTATTTTTTGTATGTCCTTTGATTTTGTGGAACTCACATAAAGTCTTTTTCATTATACCATGGTGTTTTAAGACTTCACTCTTCATAGTTTGTATGGTCATTGACTTTAATGAGGATTTTTTGAACTAATTTATGCATGATTGTCTCAAGTGGTTCTCCTAATGCAATACAGTTCCTCCTTGGTTGGTCATATTGTATTTGTTTCCCTCCCTGATTTTCCTATTGGTTATCCAATTGATTATTTTGGGGATAGCTAAGTTGATTGTTTTGTATGTTGTTGGGAGCGTAGCTTGTTTGTGCAATTTGGGCATTGTTTTGTGGTACATTAGGATTTTGTACGTTCCATACAGCTCTAGCATCAACTACTCCATCGTTGGTAACATTTTTTATTCTTGGCCCAAATCTTGGGTTTTCCATTCGAACTAGAAGGGTTCTCTTTTGAGTTGTTTAGTTTAATGACTCCCCTTGCTATGAGAGATCTTTCAATGTGTAGTCCCTTTTCAATAGTTTATTTGAAGTTATTGGGGCATAACATGGTGAGTTGGTAATTGATTTTTGCTTGGACATTGGAAACAAAGATATCCTCTAGTTCTTTGTTGGGAATAGGCCACTTGCACCTACTAGCTTTATGTCTCCATATTTGTAAGTAGGATGTAAAGGATTCTTCTTGGCTTTGTTTAATCTTGTATAGGTTAGTAATGGTGAGATCATGTTCTATGTTGAACGAGAAGTGAATCATAATTTTTTTGGTTAATTCATTGAAACACCTAATACCTGGTGGTAGATGGGAGAACCATTCCATAGCGTGACCAGGAAGACTGCATGGAAAAAGTCTCAGTAGGTAGGAATCATTATTTTTCACTTCCATGCAAGCTACCAAGAAATATCTCACATGTTCTACTGGATCTCCTTTTCCCTTGTACTTTCAAATTTTGGTATTTTAAATTTTTTTGAGAAGAGGATCATAATAATGGAATGATCAAAAGGGAACAAACATATATCCTATAGAGTGTAGGTCTTCTTTGGTTTTTGAATCTGGACGTCTGATATCCTTTGATTCATGGCTTGTAGTTGCATGCCTACCTCTGTTTTTGGTACATTTGTTTGGGGACCTTGTGCGTAGTAGCCTTGTTGTCCCAAAATGTTCGTTTGGTCATAGGTTGGGTATTGTGGAGGTATAGGACCTTGGTAACCATGTTGGGTGGAAGGAGGGTTAATTCCTTGTTGGTTGTAAGGAGGGTTAAATCCTTGTTGTGTGAAAGAAGTATTATTTCCTTGCTGTATGAAAGGAGTATTATGTCCTTGTTGAATGGAAGGAGGATAAATCCTTGTTGAATGGAAGGAGGGTTAAGTCCTTGTTGAATGGAAGGAGGATTAAGTCCTTTTTGTGTGAAAGGAGTATTATGTCCTTGTTGCATGAAAGGAGTATTATGTCCTTGTTGAATGGAAGGAGGATTAAGTGCTTGTTGAATGGAAGGAGGGTTAAGTCCTTGTTGAAATTGTTGAACAGGGGTACCTTGATAGTGTGTTGGTGGTACACCTTGCTGTGGTTGATATTGCTAAAGGGTACCTTGGTAGTGCGTTGGTGGTACACCTTGTTGTTGGGATGAATTATTTTGAAGGTTACCCTAGTAGTGTGTTGGTGGTACACCTTGTTGGGATGAATTGTATTGAAGGTTACCTTGGTAGTGCGTTGGTGGTACACCTTGTTGTTGGGACAAACTATATTGAAGATTACCTTGATAGTGTGTTGGTGGTACACCTTGTTGTTGGAACGAACTATATTGAAGGTTACCTTGATAGTGCATTGGTGGTACACCTTGTTGGATCAGTATGTTGGTTGAAGAATCAATATATGATGCATTCTATGGCATGTATTGTCCTTGTGGTGGGTTGTTACCTTGTGGTATGTATTGGGTTGGACCTCCTTGATATTGTTGGACCATTACTGCTTGTTCGACTTGGGATGGTTTCCTAAACAAAGGGTTTCCTATTGGTGTTTGTTTAGGTTGTTCATTTCTTTGTGAGTAGATTGGTGGCATGTTCAGGATTTCCACTGGTTTGGGTATTTTTCTCACAACTAAGGTATCCCCTAAAGGGATGAGGTGAGGATCTTTAAGACCTTCTACATTAAAGTCTATAGATAGTTTAGCACAATTTTGTGCTAATTTTAAGAATTAGGAATTTGGATCCTTTTTTAGCAGCTTGTCCATTAGTTTGAGTACCTTGGGATTGTTGGAGTGTTGAAATAATTCTTCCTCATCTAATTATTCCTCACTATCCACATCTTCTATGACCATGTCCTTAGGATTTTGGTTTGACCTATCCATCATTTCTTGTTGTTTATGAATTAATTCCTCCTCACTTGGTGGTTGGTTTGGTGTTGCTTTGAACGTGGGTTCCTTTCGAGGATTTATAAGGTCATTTGGTCTATAGTCCCATGGGTCACTTCCGCCATTTTTGGTGTTTGCTGGGGGCATGCTAGCACTACTTTTGTTTGCTTCCATCTTTTTTTTGTATTGCGATCACATGCTTTTCATAAACAAGCGTCAATATTTTGTGGAAGTTGGTGATTTCTAACTATGGAATAAAAGAATGCTTTGTTTTTGGGATATTCTATCTTTTGAGTGCTTGTGGGATTTTTTTGTTTTTAAAAGGATGGTATCTATTGCCACATAGGAGCTCCTGTGGTAATACATGCCTTCCAACCGCAAGATATGCTTTTCATTCCTCTTTGTCTAGGATATTAGCTGTGTTTCTCCACTGGGTTGGTGTTTCGTTTTTCTCAAATATGAAACTTCTCAAGCTACAAATAATGTTTGTTTGTTCACCTTCAATTTGTGTGAGACTTGGTTGTATGATAGGTTTTGTAAGATTTGATTGTTGAACTGGAGCAATTGGACACCAAATGGTCATAAAGTGAGTGATGTTTTGATACGATTTTCGTGATACTCAAGACCCTAAAGTTTGAGTGATGTTTTGGATGACGCTATTTTTGGGACTCAAAATGTTGAAAAATTGGATTGATATTTCACTTCATTTTTCTAGAGGATATGTTGTAGAAAATCTACTTGAACTAGCTGTGAGGTTCAAGCAAATGTTGATATCTTAGAATTTGAGTGAAGGAATAATCCAAGTTATTTGTTTTGATATTGAATCCTAAAAGTAAGTTGGAGTATTTTTTTTGCAAATGGATGATGGAATAATGTAAATTATGATGTGCTTTGAAAGTCTAACTATTTTTCATTCTCACAAGTTTTGTAATTAGTTTCTAATTTTCACCAAAAAAGCAAGGCAAAAGCGACAATCTTAGAGAAATAGTGGTAATTTATGTCAAAAGCGGCTAGTTTTAAGTTGATTGCGACCAAGTCTAAAAAGCAACCACAATAGGATTTTTTTAAAAAGCGACCATGGTAGGATTTTTTTAAAAGCGACCATTGTTTGTAATTTTCTAATTGGTGAATTGTGTAGGAAAAAGCGACTATCTTGATCAAAAGCACCAAATTTTAGTCAATTGTGGCCAAGAAAATATGTCAAGTGCGGTAGTCCAAAGATGAAAAGCGACAATTTTGAGGTCGACTGCGTTCAATTTTGCAAAAGCGACATGTTTTTGGTAAGGACTATCATAATCCAGAGAGAAAAAGCGACAAGTTTTTGGTCGACTACGATAATGTTTGAGTCAAAAGCGACAAAAATAGCAGCAATAGCGGCCTCAGTTCAGGTTTGTTTTCCAATTTCTATGTTGGCAGTAGTTTGGATAAATTTGCAGATTTTGATGTCTTGTTTTGATCTGATTTTGAGAATTTGGGAAGTGATATCATGCAACATAAAAATCAGAACTATTTGAACCTAAATGTCTATAACTTTAAGCACGTTTCTTTCCACAAAATCTGAAAGTTGGTGGAAGTTGAAATGCTAAAGCCATAGTTTCCAATGTTGACTTCATTCTTAGTGTGACTTGAAATCTAAGCCTAAATATTCAGAAACCTTAAAGATATTTATCTAAGATATCTTTTTAGGAGTGAAAATATAGGGCTCTTTTCAAAGTATTCACACTAATTCTAAAGGGTTTGAAATTTGATAACCATGTTTAATGCTTGTTTTGATGTGTTCATTTTAATTCAAGCAAATGTTTTTTGTCCAAAGTAACCGAGAAGATTTGGAAATTTCATGAAAATAATTGACACCCTAGGGATAGACACGTTCTTTTAGATGGGCTTACCTCATGCCCCAAAGGGATGATTTTTACATGCAACTAATGGAGTGTTTTAATCTCAACCATAAGTCGGACTTGGTAAGTAACTTCTCAAAAGAAAATTTTGATTCACCACTTCAAAGAATGTTTTGGCTAAAAGGGTGGCTTCTAATACATTGGTTGTTAGTTATGATTAGGGGATCCAATGCTTTACTAGCATCCAACAAGCCACTTAAGGCTTTAACCAACTTACTCGGGGCTCTATATACATAAGGTGTCTCCCCTTTTATGAATGGCACTAACGATAAAGTAATTGCCGATGCAAGTCGATTGGCATTTAGCCTTGACCATTTATATAGTGGCCTAAGTGAAAAAACCACTTTGAGTTGCCTTTGAGTTCTCCGGTGCAGGATGTCTCTCAAAGGTAGGCTCTCTAAAGGTAATTCTTGAAATGAAAACAATGTGCAAAACTCAAGATGCTTTTTGTCACACAAGATCGCCAAAAGGCATGAGGGGAGAGGATAGACACCTAGTTTTCCAAACACAAAAGAAACATTATACAATTCATTACAATATTCTTTTTAAGCGCCTCGAGCGACACTATCTAAAAAAAGAAATGAAATGTGTACAAGATAGAAATTTGTTTTTATGTGCACCAAAGTGAAGTATTCTGGATTTCAAACAGATATATAGCAATACGCAAGTCAAAATGTATTTGTCTTGTTTTAAGCCCAAAACTGAGTGTTTCTAACAATCCTTGTCTTAATTGGTCAACAAAATGAAATTATCAACATATTGAAAGCGTTGGTAAAAAACAAGCATTTTTTTAGAGCACCCAAACAAAGTGTTGTTCTAATCTAGAAAACATTTTGCAAAATTCTTTTTAGAACACCAAACCAAAAGCATGTGATTTTGTACGGTTCAATTTTATAGCACCAAATTCAAAGTGTTGTCCTAAAGTAGAAAGATTTTTGAAATGTTCTTTTTAGAACACCAAATCGAAAGCGTGCAAGTTGTGGGGTTCATTTTTAAGCACCAAATTGAAATTTCCTAAACTACAAAAGCTTTTGAAAGATTCCTTTTAAAGCACCAAATTGAAAAATGTTCTAAACTAGAAAAAAATTTGAACATTCATTTTAGAGCTCCAAATAAAAAACGTGCAAGTTGTGTGGTTCATTATTAAGCACCAAATTGAAATTTTTCCTAAACTATGAAAGCTTCTAAAAATTTTGGACTTCGACCGTTTGCCTTCTCTGCAATAAAATTGTTAGTTTTTTTGATGTAAAGTGTACCATGTCCTACAAGAGCTGCACAAACGAAGTCAACAAACACAAAACCTTAACAACAAGCACTTGTTAGCGTCATAAATTGAAAAACTTCTTTGCAAATTTCAGAAAGAAAACATATAACAGAGCAAACACGACTTTTAATCAAAAGAGACCTTGTTATCTGCAATCGCGGTTAGAAAACTCAAAAGTAGCCTTTGTCAAGAAGCGTTCAGAAAAAGCAAAAGAGACCCTATTCCAAAGCAGAAACGACCAGGAAAAGAGCGATTGCGGTAGAAACGAAAAAGCAACCGCGTTAGATTCCTGTAGCTTTTGCGTGAAACTTTTTCAAGTGCATTTTTGGAAAGTGCATCTGTGTTCTGGAACTTGCAACTACTCAATAAAAACTCATAAAATTGAGCGTTAGTGTTAAGGACCATGGTCCCACCGGGCGGGCCAGAATGTGTAAGGGGGAAATCAGTAAGTGTAAGATAATCAAACATGAATGAATGAAACTAATCTAACTCAAACAAAAGATGAAGATTCATACCCATTACTCATGAAATGTAACTACGAATAAACGAAATCAAATAATGCAATCAAAAGAGAGAACATAAAATGTAGCATTACCATCCCATGTCAAAGTGTATTCGCAATGAAGTTGGATCGTTGTATCAATGCGAAGCCTCCATTGATGCGTTGCAAAAGCTTCAAATGTGTGTGTTGATCGAAGATGTGTTTCAAAGTTCTTCAAGAAATTGGTTGTAATTTTAGTATTACTTCGTTGTGCAAAAGATGTTAATTCTTCGATTATTTTTGAGGATGAAGAGGATTGTTATATAGATTTTGTGTTTTAAAATGAATGATTAGGATTGCGTAGTAGGAAATCTTGATCAACGGTTCAAAGATGTTGAGAGGAATTAGATAGGAAGAATTAGTGGATTTTGATTATGTAATTGGTGTGATTGATGAAATCAATTTGAGTGTTCAGTGGAATTGAGGAAATCAAGTTGAGCCTTTAGTGGGATTGAAGAATAGATGAATCAGTCAGAAATAGATGGATTAGTCAACCAATCAGAGAGAAACCGTGGGATCACAATTTTATCAATCATGAAAGTGGGTGAGGGTAATTAATTAATTGAATTAATTAATTAAGCCTTTTTGAGTTTGAATGTGCAAGCCATGTTTGACTTTTACAAACAAATATTTACAAACAAAGTTGTATTTGTTTGTTTCAAATTTTTTGAATAATGTTTGAATAATTTATTCAATTATTCATGTTTAGAGGAAAGTGACATAGTTAAACTATTAAGTTTTAATAATTTAATTGACTTAGGAGAATAGGGTAAATTAGTGACATAATTAAATAATTGATGTTATTTAATTAATCAAGGGGAATAAAGTTAGATAAGGATTGTTAGAGTAAATGCATATTACTTAAGTTTTACTTAGGTAGACTATAGTTTAGTTGCATTTAATTTATTAAACCAGGAAATTAGTTTTCTTTCTTGTATTCTTGTATTGGGTGGTTGCTCACCCGTTTGGCTTTTTTTCATGGCTTTATAAGCCTATTTTATAATGTATTTTATCATCTTAGCTTTTAATAAAGCTTATCACATATTTGGTGATTATCATTTTCTCGGCTATGAGGGTTGAGTTGCAGGTTTTTCCTAGGTGATTTGGAGCTTTGCTCCAACATGGTATCAAAGTAGATCTACGACATTCCTTTTGCTGAGGATTTTTTGCCTATTGGTGAGCTTGAAAGCTAAGGTCATTGGTGTTTTGGTAGACCTCTGTGTGGTTAGCCTGCAACTTTATCGATATTTCTGCAGTGCATATTTTGTGTGGTTAAATCTAGCCTTTTTTAAGGGATGTAGAAGGTTTTTCAAACATTTTCCTTTGCAAATCTATCATTTCATCTGAAAATATTCAGCATTTGGAATTTATATTAAATTCCCATTTTTCCTCTATTATTTCTGTTATTGTTGGTTTGTATTTGGTAGACCGATTTGATTCTCTATGCAGATCTGAAGTCTTTTGCAGTTCTTTCTGGCTTCTGGAGGAGGCCACACGTTTTGTTCTTTGGAGGCATTTTGGAGAGAGGAGGCCTGATTTCATTTGCTGCTCTCTCATGGTATCATTGAAATCCGGGGAGGGCGATTCAATCTGCCTTTATCGGTAGTGAATGTTCTGGCTGTTGAAAGGGGCATCAAATTTCATTTTTTGCCAAGAGTTGCATTTCATTTCAAGACACATTTTTTATCCTTGCAAATTTGTTCCTTATTTCAAGCCACGAACTTTACTTGGAGGGTTGCATTGTTCATCAGGAGGGGCTTGATTTCTACTGAAGGGGCGACTGAAGACCCGATTTGCAGACCCAAGGCAATGTGATTTTCTTGGAGGGGTGTGTTGTCTTTTTATTTGAGGTTGTGTTCATCTGGAGAGGCCTCATTTTCCCTGACGCAATGCTATTCTTCTTTTAGTGGCATCCTTCTCCTTCTCTTGGCATTTTTTTTGCTGGCTGAAATTCTTGAGGACATTCAATTGTTTGAACTCTGCAATCTTGGAGACCGAAATCTAAAGAATGGCGGAGGATCATTTTTCTTCTTGCTATAAATTTGTTGAGTGGGTTCGATTCTCTGTGCTGCAAGGTGTGTATTTTATTTGTTGTGTGGCTTCTTTCTTGTGATTGGCCGATAATTCTTTGTTTTGGGCCAATGCATTACACTTTATAAAGATCCATTACTTACATTTTTGGTGCTAGGGTTTTGGGCATTGCTATTTGCTGTTTGTAAGTGGGTTTTATGCGACATTCTCAGTGCATCGACCATTTTAAGCCTTTATATTTTTTCACCCACCCTCTTGTTGTTGTGAGCATCTATGGCCTCACACTCGCTCGATGCCTTGTCAGGGCTTTGATCAATTCTTGTGGATTAGTGGTGTGAGCTTAGTCTTTATGAATGGAGGCATTGTGGCGCATATAACTGCCACAACATTGTCTAATCAGCCTTAGCGGCCTTATTTTCCCCTCTTGTCTATCATGTGGAGATTGCTTTGTTGGGCGAACTAGCATTTGCATAGGCATACTAAGAATCCACCTTGTTATATTTTTTTGTTGCAGATTTGTTCATGGACACCGAGTGGCAACCTCATTATTGTTCTTTAGATTTGTTTGGAGGATATTATTTATTGTCTTTGGATTTTTTTCCTTATATGTTTCCGCATTGTCTAAGTTTTTCATCTTCTGGGCAAGTCCCTGATTAGTTGGTGACATCATCATACTTGGCGAAGGAGACGTGTGGATAGTTTTCAAAGACACCACCCTTCCTGCTTTCCCTCTTATAGGGGGCTGTTGATTGTATATACATGATGTATGTAGTACTTGGGGGTGTGATTGAGTCCTCCATCCATGCATCATTTTTTTCTTTTCTTTTCTATTTTGGAGAGGGGTTTTTTCCCACAGGGTTTTTCTCCTTTTCTCTAGTTGTGAGAGATTTCTTTTGCATTATAAATGGGTACCTAGAATGGTTGTGTAGCCAGGACGCATATTGCATCTTCATATTGCATCCATTCTCCCTAAGTTGCACTTAAGGGGGGGTGTTAGAGTAAATGTATATTTACTTAAGTTTTACTTAGGTAGACTATAGTTTAGTTGCATTTAACTTATTAAACTGGGAAATTAGTTTTCTTTCCCGTATTCCCATATTGGGTGGTTGCTCACCCATTTGGTTTTTTTTCATGGCTTTATAAGCCTATATTATAATGTATTTTATCATCTTAGCTTTTAATAAAGCTTATCACATATTTGGTGATTATTATTTTCTCAACTGTGAAGGTTGAGTTGTAGGTTGTTCCTTGGTGATTTGGAGCTTTGCTTGAACAAGGACTTTATTAAATAAATGAAATTTATTTAATTAGTAAAAAATGGTGAAAAAGTGAATTAATCAAATAATGTAATATTATTGAATTAATAGAGAAAATTAGGGTTTTTGATGTAATTGATGTGAAATGTAGTGATATTAGGTGATAATGATGCTGATGATGAGAAAATGTCATTTAGGATGTGTGACAAATGTTAGGTCATTTTTACATGTCTACAATAATTATAGTAGACGAGTATGAATTTATTTTTTTGAGAGGAAAAGTGAAGTATTTGAGGTATTTCAAAGGTTTAAGGCATTAGTTGAAAACCAAAGTGGAAAAAGAATTAAATGCTTAAGGACAGACAATGGGGGGTGAATATTGCAATTATGCATTTGAATCATTTTGTGAAAAATATGGTATTAAGGTACAAAGAATAGTTCCATATACCCCTCAACAAAATGAGTAGCTGAACATATGAATAGAACTCTTTTAGAAATGGCATGTTGTATGTTGCATTTTAAAATTTTGCATAGTAAATTTTGGGGATTGGTTGTCTCTTGTGTTGCACATATTATGAATAGAATCCCCACCAAATCCATCACAAATGTCACTCCTGAAGAAGCATGGAGTGGAAGAAAGTGTCACATTGGGTATCTTAAAGTATTTGGGTGTATTTCTTGGGCTCACATTCTAGAAGAAAACAAGAAAAATCTAGAACCAAAAAGTCATAAGTGTTTATTTATGGGCTATAGTGAAGAGTCAAACGCTTATAGATTGTATGATTTAGAAAAAAAAAGATCTTTATTAGTAGAGATGTAAAGTTTGATGAAAATTCATAGGTTACAGCCATAAATGATTTCCACATTTCAAATATTTTACAAAGAAATGGAAACTATATTAACGAGGATGATAAGAGCACTACTACTAATGAAGATGACATAACTCATAGTAGTGATGAAGAAGAATTTCTAGCTAGACAAAAAATAAAGAGTATTGAAGAGATATATAGAAAAATCCCAAAACTCCAAGGAAGGAATGGAAGTGCCCTCATGGAAAAAGTCTTACAAATAAATGTCCTAATCTCATATGAACAAGATAGAGAGAATAAAGAATGGGAGCAAGCCATGAAAGAGGAATATGATGCATTACTATTTAGAATAAAACTTGGGAACTTTTTCCCCTTCCCAAAGATAAGAATGTTATTGATTACAAATGGGTTTACAAAAAAAAATTCAAATCTAATGGAGCCATAGAAAAATAAAAAGATAGATTGGTTGCTAAGGGATTGAATCAAAAGGAAGGTGTTGATTATGAAGAAATATTTGCTCCTGTCATCAAAATGAACATAGTTAGAATTATTCTTTCTTTGATGGCATGTTTATCTAATGGATGTTAAAAATGCTTTCTTAAATGGAGATTTAGTTGAAGAAATACACATGAATCAACAACCTAGCTTTGTGGATGAACAACATCCCCACCTTGTTTACAAATTAAAGAATCACTTTACGGTCTAAAACAAGCACCAAGAGCATGGAATGAAAAGATTGACAGGTACTTTCAGCTTCATGGATTTTAAAGGTGTAGATCTGATCCAAATCTTTATGTGAAGAAAGTTCAAGATGAGATTATTCTTGTTGTAGGTCATGTAGATGATTTACTCATTGTTGTATCGAATATTGGGATAATCAATGATTTAAAATCAGAACTTAAAAGGGCATTTCATATGAGTGATTTGGGAGAATTAAACTATTTTCTTGATTTACAAGTTTGCAGACTACATGATGGACTATTCCTCTGCCAATCAAAATATGCTTTGGATATTTTAGAAAACTTTAACATGCTAGAATGCAAGCTAACTTCTACCCCCTTTCAGTTTGGAATCAAGCTTACTAAAGAATGTACTTCCAAGAAGGTTGATGCTACTTTATACAAAGAACTTGTGGGTAGATTGGTTTATGGGTATGTGTAGGATCATCATGGAAAAA